>JAZHYW010064665.1:0-10383 GCA_037355805.1 Ixodes ricinus | reverse complement strand
GAGAGAGAGAGAAGATGACCTCTCTGTATCAACACTGGGGAGAAAAAGCGAAGTTTGGTGGAGCCGGAGTTAGGACACAGCGTCGCAATGGGCCAACATGATCCAGGTGATGCTTTAGGCTAGGGTGTCGAGCGAGTAGGGAGGCCTTGCCAACTGCGTTGTAACACGCAGTCGTGCGTCTAGGTGGCATCATCTATATTTGGAAGAAGGTGGATTGAAAAGGTGTATAATGCACCGGACGACATCTTCACATAGAAACGAGGCAAGATGTCCATGAGACTTCTTGAGAGCCAGATGTTGCTGAAGGTGTCAAACACACACACACACACACACACACACACACACACACACACACACACACACACACACACACACACACACACACACACACACACACACACACACACACACACACACACACACACACACACACACACACACACACACACACACACACACACACACACAACACACACACACACACACAGGGTCGTGGTCCCTGCTGTCTGCTGAAAAACATGGTGCCGGTGGTGATCGTCGGCGTGGTGCACTTCATTGTATCGCGTAGAGCGCTATCTTCGACTGAATTCTCTCCTTGTGTCGCGATGATAAACCAGCATGTTGTGGAAGAGAAAATCTATCTGCTCGTGCGGCAAAAAGTGTTCTGTGTATCATTTAAACAGCCGGAACTGCATCTTTTTCTTTTTTTAGTTCACTTAGCCCTGCGTGGCCATCCTGGAAAAATGAAAATTAATAAAGCTTTAGGCTATAGAAAACTGTCTGTCCGTTGTCTGTTACGCCAGTGTGGGGCAGCGCGTCCCCTCCTTTATAGAGGCACCGCGGAAACAGCTGACGGCGGCGGAGAAGCGGCCGCCGTGCTGACGACCTGCTGCGCCTGTTGCAGTGGCTGCAGGAGCGCGTACGCGTGGCGCAGAGCGGTCGTTTCAGTGTATTTGCTCACAACAGATGCAGTCGTGGCTAACGCGCTCATTGCGAAAGTCCGTCGTATCGGGGCTGCACCGAAGATTTGTGATCTGCTGGGTCAACGCGTCAAGTTCCTTGCATGGTTGTGAGCAAGGCTACTTATATCCTCGGAAATCACCGTTGTGCTCAAACAGTGCGCTGTATGTTGCATGTAGACTTCGAGCCAGTCAACCGTGAAACTCACGCTACCTTTATCGGTCACGCACCCTGACAGTTCCATTACTTTTTATGTGTGCGTATGGGCGCCCTTCCAAACAAAGTGCGAAATATTTACTTTATTCATATTTGTTATGTTGGGCGTCTCAACCCGTATGTAGAGGAAGTCCACTCCTTTTATTTCCACGATATGCGTACGGCCATAGCCTGCTCAGCACCAAGGGCAACTCGGGTAGCCCGGACTCCGGATAACGAGGCGGCGGGACGGCGGCATATACGTGACCGCCCGAGGGGCGCCGTAGGAGTTCCACAAAGCGGCGGGAGGTTTCTCGTATTATACACAACAACATTTACATCTCGATCTTGCGAACATCAGGCAGGACCTATTAGTATGGTGCAGCGTGAAGGGCGCGGTCTGATAATAACGATGTCGCGGCTGGCTATCTTTATTCTGGCTGCGACGTCGAACACGATTCGATAAGGGGAAGTAAACACATAAATTGAAGAATAAAACACGGAGGACAAGCACAGGACAACCACTTTCTGAAAGAAAGTGGTTGTCCTGTGCTTGTCCTCGATTTTATTTTCATGTTCAACCCGCTCGCCTTCACCAGGCAGGGATAGTAAAGTTCTTCTGATGTTGTTTGACGATGGATGTGTCGTCGCCGGGCGTCGCTCGTTGGGGAGCCTCCAGACGTCCAGTAATATTACTCGCCGCTGTGACCTCGCTGGCAGACCACTATGCTGCTCAGATGTTTGTGAAGACTAAAAATAATTTATTATAATAAAATAGCAACTGCCAATTAAGTGAGGTTACAAAGTAATAAAATAGTGAAAGAAATAGGCTCACTTGTTGCCGGAGCGTGGTTAAAAGGGTGTTGCTGCGAAACCCGTCTCCTTCTGCTCCCAATTTCACACTGAAGGATTCCTGCGTGCAATATACAAAACAGGTAGAGAAACACTTCCCAGGAATGCATAATATTCAAAGTCTCGATCTCACACGCGGAGGGTTCGTGGGGGGTCGCGGAGTCGTCGCCGTGAAGTGAGACGACACCGACGCCCCGGTCCGAAACACTTGGTGGCCAGGCGTATGTCCCTCACCGTGCGCCGGACGCATCTCTGAGTCGAGCTCGAGTGCCTGCTTGTGGATCACAGCAGAGCCCTCTCTTTCGCGGACTAAAAATTTTCCGTTACCATCCCACACAAATTTGCAAGCCATTTCTGTTTGGCATTATTTAGTTTTCCACAATTGTTGTCTTAGCAACTTAGTCCAGTTTCAATTGATGAATATCTGTTCAATTTTTAACGCTCTTATTTTAGAGATTCAGAAGTCTCTTACTGCTCTCTTCTTAGATCAAACAGTGATCGGCGAGGTTTTATCCCCCTTTGGACTCAATCTGTACACCGCGTCAATGCCGCCAGGTGATGGAGCGGGTAGTTGAATTTTCGCAGAAATAATCTGGTTGGTTTCCAGCAGGGTTTTGTTATCTTTGTTTTCTAAACTTCGTGAATTTCAATGTTCTTTCTCCTGGAGTACTGCTCACGTGCATCTACATCGGTTTTGAGCTCCTGGATTTTCAACTCTTTCTTGGAAACTATCCTTTCAAACTCGATGGTTTTCTTGCTTAGTTCGTTTAATTTTTTTATTGAGCTTTAACCTTCTCCAAATCTTTTGGTACTAGTATCCCATCACTGCCATGCGCAGCCGGCCCAGATCGCCGAACAGCTGCAGGGATGCGCAGGAAGAACGCCTACCGCCCGCGCTGTGCGTGAACGCGGCTACCCTCTGATCTGCGTAGTTTATCGCCGACGAACGGACAACTTTTCACAAAGGTGTCGCTCTTCCAGGCACGTAGCCAGGATTTTGTTTCGGGGGGGGGGGGCCCGCCCATGACAAAATGCTGTATGAGGGGGAGGGGGGAGTGGAGGTCCCAGCAAAATTGAAGATTTCGGGGGGGGGGGGGCGGGCCCCATGGGCCGCTCCCTGGATACGTGCCTGCGCTCTTCATTGTACATGCGTAGGTTCTCGATTTCGTCCCACAGCGTCGATAAAGGTCGTGATCCCAGATGAATTTTAACAGAAACACCGTGGTCAAAATTGGACACACGCCCATATTGTCGTACGCTGCAGGAACGCTTGGTTGGACAGTCAGCTGGGAGTTGGCTATAGCTAGATTTATTGGAGACATTTTCATTTTTGATGTCCCCAAGAACGGTGGATCGGAAACTATCCCGCTGGCTAGAACAACACCCCGATGTCATCTCCCTAGCGTCCCTGGCCGCACAGGTTGCATTAGGATCGCTACCAACGCGTCATGCAGCGTATCATAACGAGCCCACGCGGCGACGCCAACGCGGAAGCGTGTGCTGTTTTGCGGCGTCTTTCTCCAAGCTTCGGCCTGTTTGGCACTTGGGTCGGGGGTCCACTAACGATGACGTCATGTGCAGGCCTTATCTTCTAGCTGGTATTGGCTAGGGCCAATCCTCGTTAAGCCAGTCAAGCGTGACGTCCCGAGTGACGTCACATGTTGCAATGCCAGTGTTTGGTTGGGTCCCGCAACGAATGAGTTTCCGCTTTACCGCCATAGGGCTAAAAAGGCTAAGGGATGAAAGCGTGCCACCTGGAGCGGCGGCGCGTCACTGATTACGTGCAGCACGGCGTGAGTCAGGGTGGCGGCGGGTGGGGAGGGGATTCGCCCTCTCGAACCTTGGCTCAGATAGGGGATAGAGCCACCAAAGCTGCCACGCGACCTGCGGGGTGCCGCGGGAAAGAAAACAACAAGAATAAACACTACAGACTACAGCGCGCACGTCTGGAAAACATCGGGTGTATATGCTCCATCTCGGGAGGGCTGTATTGCCACGTCGAAGACGCAAGCCACCGGACGAGGTTTTCGAAGTGGGAAAACGATTCTTTGTTTTAGAACTTGGTTGTTTGAGTGGCCCTTTTTTCCGTTCAGACGTGCGGTGGTGCAATCGCGTGGCGCGACGAAAGCGGCGTATTTATTATTATTATTATTTTTTTTGACGCCGTGCTGTCAAAAACAAATCGTGCAAGTGTGAAGAATTGGTGTTTTTGTTTTGGGGCGCCGTATGAAGTCGCGCGGAACGGCGGTGGGGGTGGTGGTGTTTTTGTGTCGTCGAGGCGAGAACACTAATTGTCGCGTTTAGAAGTATTTTCGAGGTGACGAAGGAGCTTCTGAAGACCCCCATCCTTGTCAGCAAATGTGTGTGTATCTGGTGCAGGATTGGGAGGGGGGGGGGGGGAGTATGCCTTTTGCCATAGCGGCCTATTTCACCTTACCATGAACCGCAGAAGAATGAGCGGCGCAGAAAAAGATAACTAACTTCAAGGTTTCAGAACTAAGTAGTGTTGTATTCGAAAGTTAGACGATATTTTCGAACATTTCTAATAAAAGTCAGTAAAGCACGCGAAAAAAAAAGACAAAAAAAGAATGGCACCTTTTGTCAATAGTACGCGCGATTCGTAGTCGACCAGTGTCAGGAATTGCTTTTTCGAGAAATTTGGGCAGAGAACACGCGTGGGCACCATGAGTCCTGCCACCTTTCGCTTTTTTCTTCTCCCAGAAGCTCCGTACCCTTGATGTTAAAAATGGTAAATACAAAAAACTTAAGATTTTTTTTTTATGTTTGATTTAGGTAGGGTAGTGTTTTTATACTTTGTGAGCATGTCTATTCGATAGAGGAACAGCGAGGTTAGGGAGCCGTTCAATATTTCTAGTCGCCGAGAAACGCAGTTCGCTTTTCTCGGGTGTCACTCGGCGGATTATTTTAGCTTTGCGATTGGGATTAGGTTGAACAGCTGATAGCTTTCATAGTGTAATTCTTTCCTCTCACTGCTTTCTTACTGAATTTTACCGTGACAGTTAAAACTGTTCATTTTGTCTCCATTAAGTCTAGTGTGAACCCGTTTCATGCCTTGTTTACGATCAAAGTTGTTTGAATAATGAGGTCAAAGAAATGAGAAATGAACAGCAGCCATTTTGAGATTTTTGGACTTTATAACTTCCCTTTGTCGAGAGCGGCCCGGTAGTCAACTATCGGACGGCCTCATGATATTCCTCTCCCTGGAGTGATGTGTCGGTGGCATTCTGAGCTCATGTCACAGGTTTATCAATGTCGAGTAGCTAGCTCCCGACATGTGAGTAAACACCATTGTCCCGCTCCGGCGACGCCTACGAGGCGGGCGTCTGGAGGCAAGGCCGGAGAAACTCCTCTTTCGAAAACATTTTCTCAGCAACAACAAAAAGTACTTTTTTAGTTTTTTGATATGTTGAACAGATGAGGTGGATTAAACTTTCGGCTCTTTGGAAAGTTGCGGGCACCGCTTCCGATAGTGTTTTTTCTGACTCTCAAATGGCTGTTTCTGCATAAACTGGAGATTTTGTCATTTAATTTAAACACAACATGTAGGTACTAATGCTAACACATTAATACTTCGCACGAGGAGGAGACTGGACACGCGCACTGATTGATGCTGGGAACGGCGGTGCGACTGCGCATGTCCAGGGCCTACTCTCGGACCTCCTCTGTTCGGTAAATTGTAGGCCCGTCTATGCCGAAAATGGCACCGGTCTGACATCATTACGCTCAACGGTATCATCTGGTTAGTTTTCGAACTTCACTTTGGTTTAAACCCTCGACTGTCATTGTCTTCGCAGCAACTGAAGCCGCAACGTTTGATGCGATGACAATGACGATGACTATTTTGCGCTGCATTGTGCTGATGGTTGTTATAACTGTGCTTGCCTAATACTTGCATGACGGGGAAGGTTTTAAGAAGCGAATGGGGGCGCACAGCAGAATAATGAACTGAATGACTGCATTTCGTTCCAGCGAAATGAGCTTAGTCATATGTGTATGTTCGTCTTTACGTGTAAAAGAAAATATCGAGGGACTTTAATGACGGCTCGTAAAAAACTGGGAGAGAGATAGCAAGAGAGAGAGAGAGAGAAGAGAGAGAACACTTATTGTAAACAGTAAGGTGAGCCAGCACTTTTTGCCTGTTTGCTCGCTCTAAAACAGGAAGCAAAACACAATAAAATAGTATAGTATACACAACCATCGTAAAGAGAGAGAGATAGAGGTAGAGTAAAGTATATCACAAGCCTCTGTCAATGCACCGAGAAGGTGAAAGAGGTGAGAGGCGAGTGCGCGCAGAGCATCAGAGCGCCTCGGCTCTGATTGGAATGATGAGTGGGTAGACCTAAAGCCAGCTGCCTTTGTCTCGCAACTGCACTCGTCGAACGTTTCACAACACGGAACGCCGCCATCTGGCGTTAGACTCTTGCATTCGAACGTGTTCGACGAAGGTCAGTGGAGACAAAGGCAGCCTTTCTCTCCACTGCACTCGTTGGACGCGTTAGAACGCGGAATCCCGGCGTCTGGCGTTTTGCTTTCGCGTTTGACTAACGAGTGCAGTGGAGACAAAGGCAGCTGGCTTTAGGTCTAACAACCAATTCTTCCAATCAGAACTAGGCGTTCTGACGTCCTCGCGCACTCGCCTCCTCATCTCCCTCGCTTTCTCGGCGCTTAGCTTGTTACACCGTGAGGTCTGCAGTGGGAGCTCAGCTTCAAGCAAAAAACCACGTTACTCCCTCTCCCCATGATGGCACGCCAATGGTGCGATTAAAATCACCAAATAAACTACGCCCCAGTCCCTAACTTTCGGTCACCTTGTTGCACAAAACAACTGTTGCCAGTTTTCTGAAGCTTAATTTGAAATCGCGGGTAACGCTTCTCAGTCCTCTAGAAATGTCGAAACTGTCCGCGGCAGAGAAAAAGCGATATCGAGGCTGAACTTCCTCATCAACGCGCAGGAAGTCAAATTTTTGAATCGTAACTATAAACAATTGTACCCGCTCTGTCTGCACTAGGCAACGAAATGGCGGCGCCCACGAGACATTCGGGGAATAGTGTGTCTTTTGTTTAGTGGCTCTATGCAGAAACCAAGGAGGAGGCGAGAGCGCGTGGGGACGCCAGAACGCCGAGCTCTGACATGAATGATATACGTGCTTAGCGTCTTGGGTTTTTCGCAAAAAAATCAAAAGCTTGCTCAACATTTTGACGTAAAAAATGCGAGTTTTAAAATATGTTATCATATTAATAAAACATATGTAGAACTCGAGTGTTTGCATTCAAGCAAGATGGAGATTTGACACTTGGTGTTGTCGGTTTGCCTAGCTGTATACCGAATAAATTAGACGGAGCCCTCCGGGAACAAGTTTTTGAGCTTAGACGCGGAAGACGCGGATGGGTACGATACAAAAATATTACCACAGAACAATGTGGCTGTGCGTGTTCGTTGCCAGTCGCGACTAGTATCTGCGGGCCGGGCTAGGGCGCGTCCTTTCTTACGCTTCTTCGCTCTTGCCTAGTAGCAATGGAATTTTGTCTCAATTAGGGGGGGGGGGGGTGCGCAACCATGCTAGTTATTGCGGAACTGCTTGAGCTGCCCTGAACAGTCGTTTCGAACACTGTGATTGCAAATGTGAGTAAATGTATTTACCTGAACTAACTGTAGTGCGCTGCCTTGAACTGTTTGCTTGTTTTCTATGAATAAACGGTTGTCTAGAGACATTTGTTCATGGAGAAGACGAAGAGCAAGAGGTATTCCGCAAAAGCGTTTTCGGGCAGGCGGGCTTATGACCGATGGAAACTAGTTCGTAGTTGTTTTCAACTCCATCTCGGAGCAAAGATAGAAACGGAAAAGCAGTTGGAGTGCCTCCTCAGAGCAGTGGTTCTCACTTGAGGGTCCGCGAACCCTTTGGGGTTCCTGAAGGCCATCTTGGGGACCCAAAAGCCTTAGACCATCAATCCAGCCGAGCACTAAAACGTTTTTTTTTTTTAATTTCTGTTGGCTACCCAAAAAACCTACGTAGATGAAACCCTGTGCACTGAGTGATTCGGGTTGATTATTCTCTGCTCCAGGGTTGCAATGTTGACAGGCATGCATTTAGTTTCCTTCATTTACTTCTTTGTCGTTGCAATCGTTCAATATCACGCCCTGACCCGGGTGCCCCATCACTTCGAGTGATTCAATAGGGGTCCCCGAAACATATGGGGTTCAGAACCAGCTCAGCCCCCAAATGTTTTGGCTAAGGGTCGGGATTAGGGATCTGCACAATCACGAGGGCCGGGAAAAAAGTATTTATAAAATAGGAAGAACTAAATGAATCAATCTCGGTGAGCATTTAAGCACAGAAACGAATGTTAGAATAAGTATTAAAAAATCCATAGGTAGATAAATGCATACACTTCAATTTGAAATTTAATATTTAGCTAATTATGAATTAGCACGACAACTGTGACCAACGAAATTCACCAGGCATAAATTAAAGTGCTTGGGAACTTTAGCGTATTCGCGCAGTGAAAAAGACTAATGAGAATGATAAAACTAATGCTGACAGTATGCAGTAGTTGTTACAGTGGGCACAAGCGCAATGCCCGTGAGAAAGCAAGGGAATTTTAACATAGTTACAAAGACATGAAGCAGTGGGCTAAGAATGGTGATGCTGGTGAGAATGTGATTTTAAGAATGTGACCAGTGTTCACTTAATAGTACGGCGAGAAGACCCGCGTTACGTGGCTGTTTGTTCTTTTATTTCTGGTACCCTCGTTTGCTTATTTGGAGTGCATCGCGGCACCGTTTCTTAATGCACACTTTTCTGTGTCGGTAGCAGCGGTCTGGTGAAAGCAGGCCGCGAACCGGGCGCCCTTTTCTGAGTGATTCCTCGTCCTGGACCTATGTCTTTTAGCGCTGTTCCTCCCAAACAAGTATGCACCGCCAACTAACCCAGCTAGATGGCTTGTTTCATTCGAAGGGCCGCGGCCAGCCGCGAAGCGGTCGGAAGACTTCCGCGGGTCGGATCTGGCCTGGGGGCGGGGTTTGGAGAGCTCTGCTCTAGAAGGTATTCACCCCTTTTTTGTTTGGGAACAAACTCAGTGGGGTAGCCTCGGCAGACTTCCGGTTTACGTATATTTCCTATTTTTTTACTCATCATTCTTTTATCGTAAGTGTGAATAAAGTCCGACAGTGCTATAAGTGGCCATTTTCACAAGATTTAATTTCGCAAATACTGCGAAACTCACGGTCTGGTTCAGAACCGGAAGTGGTTGGGGGCTGTTTACCAGTGTTGCCGAATCGTGGGAAATTCCCAACGTTTTGTAGAAAGCCTGACGCCATGGGGTAAAGATAAACTTAATTTAAATGCACATAAAATAAGAAGTTTTAAAACCAAACATATCTCTTATTTCACATGCGTTCAAGTTTAGTTCTTCGCTGTCCCCTGGAGCTATGTTTGTGAGACATTTCCCACGATTCGGCAATACTGCTGTTTACACACTGGCGCCACCACGTTTCAACTCATGCGAGAAAGAGCTAATAGAAGGAACATTGACGGAAATTCCATCGAGCTGCAGGGGCAGTAAGAAACAAGCCTCCATGCGAAGGCAGTAAGAAATCTTCATTCGAGCCCAGCCATGATCAGAAGCTGTAACAAGCCACTAGTGGTCATCACGCAGGCAAACTTGATTGGCTTGTTCAGATGATGGTCAGCCCCGCCGGCATATAGCTTGTGTGGCATTACGCTAGGAAGACATTACATAAAACCTCTCCTAGTATTTTATGCAGTACCGATGTTTCCCTTTTTCGGCCAGTACTAATACTGCCGCGTGCACGATCAAGGAGGTAGCTTCTCCGTTCACCTAAAAGATTCGTGTATACTTTTACCCCGAGTATAAAAAACAAGGGCTATGTTCCAAATCTTACCCGAGTAACCTGTCTCCTACGTCAGCGAGTAATACCACGTGACATCGCGAGTAAACGATCCGCGACTCGATTTTGGAACGGCCGGGATAATCTGGATACCATAGCTGCCGTTAATAATATTTGGCAAGTTCCAATTCCTGTTTTGCCAGTTTTGCTTCCTGTTTGGCAAGTTCGACTTCCTGTTTTGCAAGTTTAGCTTCCTGTTTGGCAAGTTCGACTTCCTGTTTTGCAAGTTTTGCTTCCTATTTGGCAAGTTCGACTTCCTGTTTTGCAAGTTTAGCTTCCTGTTTGGCAAGTTCGAATTCCTGTTTTGCAAGTTTTGCTTCCTGTTTGGCAGGTTAATGTTCCGATTTGGCCGGTTTGTATTCCTATATCACCAGTTTAATCAGTTCGATTTCCATTTTGCCCAGTTCAAATTCGGGTATGCCGGGTTCAGAATCATACTGTTTTTT
>JAZHYW010064659.1:0-24039 GCA_037355805.1 Ixodes ricinus | reverse complement strand
CCCAGACTGAAGGCTTTCATGTCACGTTTTCTTCCTCGCCAAATCGAACGGCGCACACGCGCTGACTTTTCAAGGTACAGCCACCACCTTCAAAAGAAGTCAGCTTCGAAGTCAGCGGCTTTGTAGCTTCGCTCAAAACATCAACGCCGCTGAACGATTGCGTCCGATCCTCGTCCAAAGGCAACAACAAAACGAGGAGAGTCAGCGCTCTCAAGATGGATGATGACAGAATGTCGGCAACTGAATTGATACCTTTGATAATACTTTTTTTAGAAGGTGAGGAGAGGGGGCGAGAGGGTCGCGAAGGGCAAGGGGTGATTTTAAAGTTTTGTCACGAGCCGTCGCTGATCTCATATCCGTTCAAAAAGGCTGCGATTGTGCACTTTCTCGAAGCGCACTGAAGACGCCAATCCTTTGACCCTAGTGGAATCGGACGATCAAAATAGAAAGTGCAACTGAGCTGGATTAGGATCATTTGATACTGCCAATTTGGTTAGTGCTGTACGATCGCCGATTTTAGCGAGCAGTACTTATCTTTCGCGCTGGCAGAGCGGTATCCGGCCATATTGCAACCAGCAGGAATGAGAATCCGACTTGTGATCAACCAGTATAGTCGGCGCGTTTGTTCTTCCTCCACGTTCGGTTGAACTGCGGTGCGTCGCGGGCTTCTGAACGGCCGCAAAAAGTTAAGAATAGTGGATGTTTGTTTTGGCCTTTCACCTTTACGAAGTATCATCAAACGCCAAGGCGGGACACAAGAGGGCAGACAATGACAGGTCAGGTTCACCCAAGTGGATGGCGACAGCCCAATCAGTCATTTGATCGTGATGTTGGGAGAACGCTTATCCACGGAAGCTTTTGTAAACCCCAAAAGACGTTACGTAACACAGACTCACGCAATAACTCTCTTGGTGGATCACAGCGACTGGGTTGCCGAGACACTTTGTGAAAAAATAAAAGAGCAGAAAGGGCTTGGCGATCTCGGACCACGTCATCACAGGACAGCTAACTTTGTCACAGACGGATAAAATAAAACATACTAGCAGCCAACACCGAGTCGCTGGCCGTAATCAGTGACTTCAGTAGATGCGCATTGAAAATATTCGAGAGCTTGGAAGAATCTCGCAGAATAGAGTTCGCTTCTCGATTGCATTGCAATATAATTTTACTGGTCTGAGGCGTTCGAGTTCATCAAATATTCTAAAATTACAAACACATTTGCCGGAAAGAATGAAAACGAAAAGTTGAAAATTTAATTGTTTTTACCGACTATCGTTGTATCTTGACGGCCCTTTGAAAGCACCCGAAACAATAATGCTGTCACCGCCATGCTGAACAGATAGAGCAAATTACTCAAAAATACGGCAGTCGTTTCACGTTGTGCAGGACAAGCTTCGAAATAAGTATTTTTTATTTAATGCTATTTAAACAAAGCACACAAACAAATGTTTGATAAATCGTGCACGCAAGGTAGATAATTCAGGCTTCTCGTGCGAGAGCTGTATTATCCTGGTGGGTAATGTATCTAGTCGCTATGCGTGTACAGCTGCAGTCTTCTCGTGTGCACGAGTTCGATCAATCAATGAATCTCGAGGAAAATACACTGTGAATAGAAATTTGAGAGAAACCACCATCGATGATGGCACAGCAAAGACGGTACGATGCATTTGAACGAGGCTTTTGGGCCTTTTTAAGCCTTCATTCGAATCTTTTAGTACACTTTGTTTCGCTCCACCAAATCTACCAAGACTTGCGCTGTTACTGCGTGAATTGTGCCAACGCCATCTTTAAAATGCAACAACTGACATCGAATGGTCGACTTTCAAGCCGCGCGCAGCGACTATCCTCGCGGTTAATTCGGTGCGTGTCCGTATTGTCCGTAGGAAGTTTGGTACCGTTCACTCGTTTTTTTTCATCTTTAGTTTTCTTTTTTGCTTAAGTTTTATAGAAAATACTCTCCTATCAGGTCAGTTACGATAGTTGTATTTGATATCCTCAAAATATTCCATCGTCATCTGTGTGCTTTTGTTTACATAAATCAGATGCAAATAAAAAAAGAAGAAAGAAGAAAGTAGGATTATCTAGAAATGAATCGTTTGAAAGCGCTATAGCTTTGTACGTTGTATCGCTGTAAGTGGATTGCACTTAATGACTTCTGAATTATTCTCAGGTTTTTCGCTTCAAGCTTCACTGCCTCGCACCTGCACTTTGACGTGAAGCTTCACCGCTTCGCACCGGTGCGCTCGCGTCATACTTCACTGCTCGCCACCGGCTCGTTAGGAGAAACCAGAGTAGCTGTAGGCTCTGTTCAGAAAAGATCTTGCACGCAAGTTGGGGCGTAGTTTTGTCTTTTTGCTAATTTTTTTATAAATTACTTTTCAACATGTGTAGAGAACGTTACCAAAAATATTTTGCTAGAAACATATTTCAAGAAAAAAAACATTTTTTTTTTATTGCGCCAGAGCGGCATATTTTTATTTTTGAAGTTTTGGTGTATGTTATGCTTGGTGACACTTACTACGCAAACTCCAAATATAAAAAAAATCTAAAATATTTTCCACTTATAATAGATCATGGGATATTTATTTAAATATGTACAGCATTGTAGAGGTTATAGAGGGTGTTCTTTTTTAAAGCTTTACAGATTTGTTTTAAAAAAAGGCGTGAACGTTAACATTAAAAACGAGCTTGTTGGTAAATATACTTACAATCGGAAAGAACAAACACAAATTCAAGACGAAACAGAAAACAATTTGTGTTTATTCTTCGGATTGTGAAAGTTACTTATGCGGTTTGTGCAGGTGATATACGGCCAGGGGGACATTATGCGGGTGGTTAATCTTTCGCGATAAGTCGGATATTCAATTCAAATTTGTTGATTAACTTTTTAATTCCTGAAAATAGACATATGGTTCCAATTAGAAAGTTACGGAGCGTCGCCGAAAACCACTAAATCAACTTTTTCAGAACGACTTGAAGCTGGGGAAATCATGCAGTACGCCACTATGGTTCAGAGCAGTAAGCCAGCAGCGGCGGAGCGCGATAATGATCTAATCATCCGCGTTCCGCCACTGCTAGCTTTGCGCCTGCTTCACGAGGGGTAACTTTGGTGCGCCCTCGAGTTTCCCACGAGTTTCAAGTCGTTCTAAAAGGAGTTCATTTAGTGGTTTTCGCCTGATGCGCAGTTAAGTGTCTAATTGGAACCATATGTCTACTTTCACTAATTAAAAAAGTTAATTAACAAATTTGAATTGATTAGCTAACTTATCGCGAAAGATTTTCCACCCCCATAATGTCCCCCTGGCCCTATAACTCACCTGCACAAACGGCATAAGTAACTTTCACGGCTTTGTTTTTAAACAAAACTTTAAAGCTTAAAAATACACACCCTGTATATTTCGCGTAAAAAATGCAAACAGATGCCTCCTTTGGCGCTATTGTCACTAGATTTTTCAGCCGTTATCTAAAATATATAAATAGCTACATTTAAACTTATGTCATATAATCTTATTAATACGTTCTTTCGAATGATATATAAACCGTTGCTTTATCTCACAAACTGAATTTTGTCTGTCGCTCCAAAGTACATCAAGTTAAAACATTTCAAGGGGCAAATAAAAAAACAACAACTTCGATTTATGTTTTTAAAAATTTTAGTGAGTTATTGATTATACTATTGTGTTTATTTATATATAAAAAACATGTCGCATCATTTAGTTTTTTTCAAAGTTACAGCGTTGCATCATGAAGACATATAGCGCAAAACAACAAGGAATGAAAGATGAGGTAGACAGGATGAGGGCTAACTGACAACTGACGTTTTAATACAATTTATAGAAAAGGAGCAGAAAGAAGTTCCAGATGCTATCACTTGAAAGCAAAAAATAAAAAGACACACCTTCAAAAACGTTTCTTATACCTATTAAAAATAAAATGCATCACTAGGGATAATTGCTGTTGATATCTGAATGGGTAAACAACAGGAAAAAGAGGAAAAAATAATTGGGAGCATTATTTACAAAAAGAAATTAAGGCAAAAAAGAATGCAAATTGTCGAGGAACACAAACACCATTCGCAGATAGTAAAAAGGCGGAAGATGAAGTTTGAGGCAGAATGGAACATAAAACTTGCAAGCAGGTTACTTATCGTCAAGTCGCGAGATTAAGGTAGTAAAGTTTCTTTTGTGATAAGGCGATCGACGGGACGCTGAGGCACACAGCCCCACTAGACAAAATTGTTTGAGTTTCGTACAGCTCGCGTGTACTTTTAGTCCTGAAACAGCTTAGGATTTTGGTATGGCTAAACTTTGCAGTGCACATACAATCCCTTACGTGTATTGCTAAGTGGCCAGCTGGTGACGACCTCAAGGATAAGGCATGTTCTCGTAGGCGGTCATTGATACATCGTCCAGTTTGACCCACATATATTTTGCCGCAGGTGAAAGGAATTTCATACACCACTCCTCGTTTGCAGTCAACGTATTTCTGCTGATGTTTCACTTTGCACTCGGCTTGCTGTGGTTGGAGACCGTTGACCCTCGGACACAACCGCTTGAGTTTGCCCGGTGCAGAAAGTGCCACTTAGACTTGGTATTTAGATGCGATCTTTTTTAAATTGTGTGAAATTTGATGAATGCATGGCAGCACTGCTGGTCGGTGGTTCTTGTCTCGTGTGCGCTCTAGTTGTCCACTGGAGGCGATAAGTGACTCAGCGACTTCAAACAATATGGAACTTGGGAACCCAGCTGCCTTGAAACGCTGCACTTGAGCTTGAAAACTCTCAGCCGCTGAATGTGTACAATACTTTTTAAGGCAGCACTCATTGTACTTTTTACAATTCCTCTCTTGATCATTTTTGAGTGCGCTGAGTCAAATCGCAGGAGGGTGATTACACATCAGTTCATACAATGATGGTCCGAATCATAATTTGGATATTCTTGTTAAAAATATATATACAAAAATCCATGTTCTTGGGAGGAACATTCAGCTATATATGAACGCCGTAACAATTGTTTTCGCTGAGATATAAAATAGAGAAGCTCGAGGCGTGGAAATTGAGATAATTTCACGATGCTACTTTGCTGAGTCGTCATTTTC
This sequence comes from Ixodes ricinus, assembly GCA_037355805.1. Classification (NCBI taxonomy): domain Eukaryota; kingdom Metazoa; phylum Arthropoda; class Arachnida; order Ixodida; family Ixodidae; genus Ixodes; species Ixodes ricinus. The sequence goes on along the minus strand of JAZHYW010064659.1, from coordinate 18,942 downwards.
CCATCGAAGCTTTCACGTCATCATAACTTTTTTATTACACTTCACAAAATATATACAACCCAAAACATTAAAAATATCAATGATATATTTCTATGCAAACAAAAATCAAACATGTCATAAAAAACACGTTTTAGAGACATATTCACAATCACTTTTGTAAATAAACAATCTTTTATAATACTTCACAAAACATATCAAAATGCGCGTCTTTAAATTATCTTTACGAATCTGCAAAAGATATTATGCCCAAACTTAATTGTCTTCTTGTTACAAACGCGGAAATGCAGCTGATTTCTCAAAATGTGGCAAGATTGAGCGTCATTATTAAAAAAATATATTTTTTAATGTTTTTAAAATAACCCTTGGCACTTTGCAGTGACTTGAACTAACTTGTGATGGCAAAACATTGAGTAACGTATCACTCTCCGGCAATAGGAAAGACCCACTGGGAGCGCGTGGCCGAGGTGGTGGCTGGCGGGGCGCTGCGAGCGCTCCTGGCAATTCCATTCTGCTTCGAGGAGGCCGCTCACTCGGGGCTCAGCACAATCCGATAAGCGCTTTGCGCTTTAGCTGAGCCCGAGTGAGCGTCCTTCCCTCGAAGCAGAATGGAATTGCCAGGAGCGCTCGCAGCGCCCCCGCCAGCCATCGCCTCGGCCACGCGCTGCCAGTGGGTCTTTCATATTGCCGGAGAGTGTATGATCTCCAAACGAAAAAGAGCTACGACAAACCTTCACTCGGAGAGAGCCGACGTCTTCGTCATAGCGGCTTTGCCGCACAGCACCAGTCATTTTGAGCGTTTGTTGTGACATGCATTTTATATTTTTCAAACTCTTTTTTTTTTCAAAAGGGGTGAGTGTAACTGACGCAAAAAGGGACTTTGAGCTGGAATACCATTTCTTAGCTTACAATTCACAAAAACAAAACGCCTCACCCTGCAAATTCGCTAACTATGCATACATAAGCTTAAAAGTCTCAGTCGCGCAAGTGGCCATGTATACATCCGGCCTCTCGGCATAAAATGAATTCCACAGATGAGATGCCTGGATTCCTATCACAGGTTTTACGGCGGTCCACTCTGCTTGCTTCACCGCACGATACGCTCATCCCCGTTCCGCAGACAGGTGGAACATGCAGACATTAGTTACTTTTTCGCGAAGCAGTTCCACAAAGTCTTTAGCGGTGACAATCGTTGAGTTGAGCGAAGATCTCAAGTTGGTGAACGTTGCGTGGTGTTTAAGAACACCACCTACTCAATCACAAGCGCTTTTTCCGTGTCCAGTGGCCGAAAAGATTCATCTTGCCGAGATAATTCGGAAGCGATTCTTGAATTGCACCGCCGCTCCGTCTGATACAAAAATTATTTCAGAAAAGACTGGGTAATGTTCATCGACATACTCTTCTATGACCTCTGCGGCTAGAAGAGCGTGAGCTGTGTCATGTGTCGTGTCATCGCTGACAGCGGCAAACCTTTGCGTGCCTTGCGTGGACGTAACCACATATGTGAAGAGAGACATTTCAGTTTATTTTTCCATGAAAACTCTGCACTTCGGTTTAGAAGATTACTGTCCAATTTTCCGCAAAATCGAAGTGGAACATCACTGCCTTGGGTGGTAAGGCGGTTCTTGTGTCGCGTATCAGCTTCGTTGAAGGTCACGGATGTAAGAATGCCTGATATACTTTTCGCTCCATGACTCCAGTTCCCGCAGGAAGGCGGAAGTGTCCATAACCTTTTTGACGAGTTCACCGGCGTCCCATAATGCGAAACAGATCTCTTCGTCTCCGTCGAGATGGAGCGACTGCAGCGAAATGGTCTGCATTTTTGGGCCCTTTTAGCAACGGCGCAGAAAGCAATCGTTCAGTGGAACGCTGCAGAGGTAGATGCGCTTGAGGTCGTCTTCAGTAAATGTCTTTTTCGAGGCATTTGTTAGTGCCGTTAAAAGCAACTGAAAATGAACGCAATATACGAGTATGCTTGCGCACACCTCGTGCTCGCGATTCTTTTTTTACCAATTTTGGTTGTAGGGAATAAAATTTGGAGATTCCTAGTTCTCGATGGGGATGGCCCTTCCTAAACAGCTGGTAAGCTTCCTTAATAGAGCGGGTCATAAACCGTTTTACGAGTTTGGTCTTGTTGTCGTTGATCATGGCATTGACGATGCCCTTTTTGTTGGGGCTTTAAACAGAGCATACGAGGTCGTCGCGTGTGTAGTACTCAAGTGCAACCCTCACATCTTCGGCATTCGCCCTTTTCTCTATGTAGGGATCAGGGGTTGCCCATACACCACTTTTACGCTTCAGTTTTCTTGTTTGAACAGTCATGTAGGCAGTCGACTTCTGGCACAAGACGCAATATTTCTTTCTTCGAGATGCTTGGTGGCAGAAGCGTGTACAATCGCTTGCGTTCCTGGTGGGAACTGCATGCCTTCAGCGCTTCGCGGAACGCTTCAAACCACTCCGCGCAGTGCTCACAACTGTCTTCACCGGTTTTCACGCCATAAACGCTTGACAGCTTTTTTCTAACCGAAGAACTCACTTGAGCTTGTTTTTCTACAAATACGCTTCGCGTTTCTTTTTTTTTTTGGATTTTACGTGGTTTCAATGTTGTTACCGACGGACTAACAGAACATAAGTTTTGACTCACTTCAGCCAGAATTTCATCAGAGTACCGGAAAAAAGAGTTTGATGTACTCAAGTTGTGAAGAGAAGAAATCTCATTCTGGAGGTATCTGTAGCAGTGTTGGTATAAAAGGTCAGATTCATTCACTGTCCGTGGAGCCAGTAGCTTTTCCAATCGGATTTTGTTGAGTCTCCGTACCGGTACGAGGTGCTTATTGCTATGCACTTTCTTCTTGTGTCTCCGTAGATAGTCGACACAGAACAATCGCACGGCGCTTGATCGATGGGTCATGACTGTTCGGTCAGACACTAAACTCTTCTCGCTTCGTAAATGACAGAACTTCAAACGTCCTCGCAAACGCCTATTTGAGAGGTCCTGAATTCCTCTCTCCCGGCTCCGAAGTTCCGGTCAGAGTTCCGAAAGGAAAATGTCCTTGTGGTTATCACCTTCCGTCTTCCCTTATAGATGTAATCAATGCGCAGCTCACAATTCAGCTGGTGTTGTTTGTTTGTAGTTCCACTTATTGAGCACCGAACACACCGAGTCTCTTGTAAGCATAGCGTTAGTCAGCCGTCTTTTGTTTTGAATCACCCTGGGTCATTCAATGTCAAACGTCGCAGACGTTGCGCTCGACGAACTCCGATTTCTAAAAAGAAATTCGCCCCTCTCCCCTTTTTGCCGCAATCTCCGTAGTCATGCCCTGAAATATTTTTGATGGAAAACTTTTCTTGATGACGTGAGCGCGGTTTTAACGTTTAAAAACATCGTGAAACTAGGCATCACTCAATAATTGATAAAAATCAGGTTTTTGATGAAACACCCAACAATATTTATATTCACCAGCTCGCCTGCACCCTTAAGATTTTTTAAATATTTTTTTCTTAAATTTGCACAGCTTTCGACTTACAATGTGATTGGGCACAAGCCCAACCACATTGCAGCCGTAATCGCAGCCGCATTGCAGGTGCGGTCGGCCACTTCGCCCGCTCCTGGCCAACTAGTTCCCAACATGCAACGCTCGCGCGGTGTTTCCATTGTTGCATGCAGTGATTTTCAAATGAAGTCCATTCCCCGATAAATTTAGCGGGATAACTGAATTGGTGTGTACGTCTTTGACGTCCTATAATGCAACACTGCGCATTCAGTTTCCCCGCTAAATTTAGCGGCAAAATTGTCGTCACATGACCTCAATACCAATTCAGTTTCCCCGCTAAATTTAGTGGGGAAGCTGTGACGTACCATAATGCGACGCGCGCGGTTACGTTGACGCCGACACCGCTCAACGCGAAAACGGGCGCCTAAAAACTGCGCTAAAAAAAACAACAAAAAAACAACAACAGCGTATTGAAATTGTTTTTAGATGGCGCAAGTAGACAACTGTTTTAGTGGAACTATAACAAAACACGAACATTTCCTTTCAGGAGCTGACCGAGGTTCCTTTAAAATAATCCGGCAGGTTTCCCCCATAATCATACGTCAGTGACGCCCACTCACCATTTTGCCCTCGAGCTTGCGATGCTTAATATTTAGTGCGTCAGGTGTCCCGCCCATTACGCGTCAGAATGAGTTAGGGCCTAACTTATCATCTTGCTGAATGAGCAGCCACGTGTCGTCGACATCGGCCTGGAAAAGCCATTTCCCGCGGTAGGCCGTCGGAAGAGCGGCGTGAAAAATTAGCCTAACCTTGTTGAGGCTGCGAAGTAGTGGTCTTGATAATGAGTTCTTTCGTGACGCAGTTGCCTGGAGGGCGCCGCGAGACGTAGTTTGCACATGTCTGTTTCCTTTTCGTTATAAAACTTGGGTACCGAAAATGGGGCGGCTTATTTGATGTTAATCGCTATTGAAATGCGGTTTTGCAGGAATAACTTCTCACCTTAAGAAATGTGACTGATAATGACTGCTTCCCTTACCTTAACGATCTTTTAGTTATATTTTCTTTTAAAAGCATACGTGAGTAGAGTTTCTGGATGAGGTCTTTATAGATTACAGAAGACATCCGGCACAATGCGTTAGTATCCGGGGTCTTGAAGTGGAATAACAATCTTCAAAAAAGGGCAATTAAGAAAACAGAAAAGTGAGAACATGACCGCGTCTTAGAAGTAACTATACCACCCAGTGAGAGGCGCAGAAGTGGAATAACGGTCTTCACAAAAGGGCACCGCAATTATTAAAACAGAAAAGTGAGAGCCCCTTTTCAGAAGTAACTATACTATCCAGTGACAGGCGCAGACGCTCTAATATTTTCGCAGTAATTAAAGAAAGCAAAAACACTGGTTTTAAGGAATCGTGCCCTTTAATCTTGGTAAGTCTAGGGTGGTTCAATGAATTTACCTTGGTGCGGTAAATTCACGCATGGTGCCACAAATGAGACTTTTCTAATCTTTTATCTTAACCTAGACAGAGTAGTCAAGATTGGAATTTAAATCGGCTTCATCAAAGATACTGAAGGTGAGTCTCACTAAGACGGGAATTGACAAACGGCAGAGATAACATTCTGGTCAATAACGTTAAGAACAGATTGCTAGCAAGCTTCTACTAACTTAGAGCACCCCCGGATGGCCGAAAAGCGCGTTTTTGGAACAAACGATGCATGCGGAAGAGGATTTATGTCGCCAGCAAAACTGCGTTCGTTTTGTGGACATATTTAAATACATTTTTCCTTTGCAAGAAGGTGAGATTAAGTGTGACATTGTTTCGCTAAACAAGAATGTACTCGCACTATAACCACCAACCCTTACCACCTTCGGGGACTGTTTCCTGAAGTATTGGAAGGAACACCAGGAAACCATTGAGAACGAAAATAAAGCCAGTGCACAGGCTAACTGGTGAAAGTTGACCAATAGTGAATTTCGAACACCTTTTTTTTTTACAAGTGCAAGTTATTTTTTCCAGTCCATACGAAAAGAAATGAAATACCTAGTGGTTCCTTGCCATTGTTTATTGACGACAGAATTTAAGGTAATTACATGGCCTATTAAAAAATAAGCGCGATTCGGTAGTTAAACAAAAACACTTCTCAAATCTGGTTCATTCGGTCTTCAAATATTGACGGCTCTATCAAAATTATCGCACCAAATTATGTTACCGTACCTAACAATGTTATAAAACGCTTTCGAACTCGCAAATAAGTTTCCTTAGATTTAGCATGTACAACGTTAACGCAAAGTGTCCCTCATGTTTAACAAACCTTAAATAAACATGTATGCTCAAATTCCGGCTTATCACATCAAATTCAGAATCAATATCAAACATGATCTGCGTTTTTTAACGTAGTTTGGGAGCCCTAATAATAACAATAAAATAAAATTAATGCTAGAAAGGGCAGATCAAAGTTCAGGGCGACAGAACGAACGACAAACTTCGAGAGACTCAGAAGAATACGGTCGTCTGGCAACACATCCCAGGTATAAGTTTGAAATGTCTGGGCTGTACTTTTACTTTTGCGACTGAGGTCGTTGGTCTTTTTTTTGCAGCTTTAAATCTTGCATTTTAAGTTCTTGCCCGTCTTACGCAAGTACATATCCCACACTAATAACGAAAAATACTAACTTAAAGATAGTGTTACGCAACCTATTCACACAGCAACGGCACAAGTGGCCGCCTACTTATGATACAGTGTAGAAAAAGAAAAAAGTTCGACCTTCTAACTTTTGATATCGGTTCCTTTTTGCGTAAACTCTTTTAGTACATAAAAAAAGGTATTTAGTTACTTGCGAAATAGTTGGGTAAGCCGATTGATGAATTTGTCTATTCGTTGCTGAGTCGTTTTACTAAATATAAGCTATTTGGCATTACGCCCGCTTTATCCTTTCTGAGGCTTTGAAGTTCCTTTATCGTTTCATTGCAAAGGCTCGCTTAGGACGAACGCAATGGTTTCTTAACAGCATTTACGTTTTTTCTTTCAAGACCCTCTCCATCTACCCGAAGCTCTAAGTCGATAAATTCGTCTATTATATCGTCAGAAATAACATAAAAATTCCTTAGCGAAAAGCAGTGAACGTTACGACATTCTTTGTCAAGTTCACTCCTTTCTTATTCTTGTATTAATCGTGCAGCCACAAGAGTCCTGACGTACGGCAAGCGATAACGCCCAAGAACTGCTCACATGAATCACGAGATGAGTCTCTGACTGCCACTGAATAGCGTTTAGGCTTATTTTCTCAAGCACATAATGCGTTCGTCATTCGCTCACAATCAGACACGTCTTCTGTATCGGGTTCGTGCCGCCAGTGTTCATCACAGCTGCCGATGCGCATGGGATGGCGCTGCACGGAGCACGTACCGCGCTCCTGACCTTGTTCTACAGCACGACTTCCGCCGACCCTCTGATCGATCACGAACACTAATGCACGCCTACGCAGCCAGTACACCCGAGCTCACACCGAGCGATGACGCCGTGCTCGTGTTGGGAAGCGAAGGTGTATCACCGATTGAAACTGCCAAGCCGTCACTATTCATAGCCAGAATCTTTGCTAAATTAACTAAAAAAACAAAAAAAACTAGAAACATTGTTTTTTTATTTACAAATCTTTTAACTAAAGTTAAAAATCTGCCTCGTTATTGTTCAGTTACATAGTGATTGCGCCAAAGGGCACGACGTGCACTTCGTGGGTCTCGAGCCCAAAACACTTGATGGTCACATCTGTCACGAAGTGGATATGGCAGCCTCGACCGTCTATTGTCACCGAGCTTCGTTACCCAATAAGAAAAGTTTGGAGACAATGGGGACGCCACAAAATATTATCACGCTCGGTCGTTCTTATGCTATCTAGGCCGGAACATATAATGTTTGATCATAAAAAAGAAAATCAAACAAAGCGTGAGTAAAACCTCATTGAGTACATCGCACTAAATGTAGATTGATGGAGGTGATCGATCGCTTCCATCATCCTCCATTAAAAGAAAGAACAGCCTTCGGATTCCTAAGGGTGCATGCCTTTCAGGAATAGAACGTTCCAAAGTAAAGTAGTAATAACAAGTAGGTGGGGCCAAAATAAAACCACGCCCGCTGGGGACGCATTCAATTGAAGCGCTTTCCAAAGGATGAACAAGCGCGTAAATCTTTTCATCTCACGCACTTGACGTTCAAAAATAAAAATGTGGTTCATCACGCGAACGAGCCTTATAGTTTTTAAGAAGAGAAAATTCAATATTTAGGTACATTTTTGCATTTGTGAACAGCTTTTCTTTTTTTTTTGTTTTTAACAGGAGGCGGATTACTATTTCTTTTTCCATAAACAAAATTTGAAACGAATCGCTTTATGTACAGTAAATATATAATTAAAACAGCGCAAAAAAAACTACAACAAAAAAACACAAGGACAAGTAGAAGAGGGACACAGACACAGAACTGACTCACTGTGGTTTTTGCGCTGTTTTAATTACTTGTTTGCTACACACCACCGACTATACTCGGTGACAACTCAAGAAGGTAGTACGAGGGAAAGGAAGGCGGGAGAGGAGAAAATGAACGCAACGCTGGCGAGGCGAGGAGGAAACCCTCCCCTCGCCAGCGTTGCGTCCGCTTCGACCTCTCCTACCTTCATTTCCCTCGCCCTACCTTCTTAACCTGCAACATACTATAGACCACCTCTAATCATTACCGCTTTGTGTACTCGAGAGTTCCACCGGCTAAACACACTCTAAAGGTTGGTTCACACACTTACGACTGCTTTCGACCGGAGAGGCTAAAAACCGATTCTTAAGACTCTCCGATCGTAAGCAGTCGCGAGTGAGTGAACTATACTTCGTTTCAGCTTGGGTCCAGACGCAGGCGATGCTACAAGCGCGAGCTCCGGGCTTTCAGCGTCCCTGCCAAGCACGCGCGCTCGTGCAATGCAAGCACTGTTCAGGGCCACACGCTCGCGCTCGTAGCATCGGCTGCGTCTGGACCCAAGCTGAAACGAAGTATAGCCTTTAGTCCGAGCGCAGTCGACACTACGAACCTATAGGCCTCCTGCGCTGAAGCTTTGAACACACCGTAGCGCCCTCGTTTTGGGTAGTACACGCTCACCTGATTGAGCCTCGCACTATTTATGGCACGTTGGTCGAGCTTTTTTAATTCTGCCTGGTGCTGAAGAACGAAAAACACCTTTGGACGCCAAAAATCGGCCAGACTCAACGCCTCAAGGCAATCAAAAGTGCCAAATTTATGACACCACCGCTAGGGTACGCGTCTATTATCTCTGGGTGGTGACGTCGAAACACCTGTGCCGCGACGCTTTCATTTTTCTTTTTCTTTGTCATGTCTACTTTGGAACGCGTGGAACGGCATCTCATGGCTCGCGCTCTTAGCGTCTTAGCTTTGACGGCGTTCGGATTTTTGTTGTTTCTTTATATTTTCATCGTGATCTCGCGCTCCGCACCAGAGCAGGCACAGTTCTGCATGCGTGACAGTTTGAGACGCTCGAGTTTGTACTACCCAAAACAAGGCCTAATAAGTCCCTTTTCGCAGCACCCCTGGGCAACGCAGGAGGCCCATAGGGTGTATTCACTGGCGGCCATATCCGTGTGCGCTAATGCTAAGCACGTGCTGATGGCTAGCTTCCACAGTTATTTTTCAACGTGCACCCCGCACCATCAAGATTGCCGGTCTTGACAGCCTATCAATGTGAGCTCGTTCTGAGCATGCGCTCTAAACAGTGACCTCAAATATGGCGGCCAGTGAATACCCCCTATAGAGCAAAAAAAAGTGTACCGTTGAGGCGCCCGTTGTTCCTAGGCGTTTGCTATGACCGGCTAGATGAGTCACGCCTAGTGAATGCGCCGTGATCGTGCCCTTATTTTTTCTCTGCGTGATAAGTCTAGCCGGTGGTAGGAAGCCTCCACAGACGACAAGCGCCGTGGGAATGCACTTTTGGCGCTGCTTGACTGACCTCAGGGCTCGTACCGTCGGCTACGACATCTTAAGTACATCGAAAGGCATGTTCTGTGTATGTACATCTTAAGTACATGCACATGTAGGTACTTAAGATGAAACGAAGCGTGGGAACTTTATACGGCGAGAAGGTGTTCCAAAAGGCGTCTTTGGAACGTCGGAACGCAATCAAAGAACAACATAGAGAATGAGCAGGGAGCGAGCGATGACGAGGCAGCAAAGCGCGCGCCGTCAATGGTCGAGGGGAAAGAAACTCATGTAGGTTCATTTGGTGGGTAAACAAACGCACAATGTGTGCAGGTAGAAGACGAACTTGCGCGGCGTATTGGGTCTGAAATATAGCTGCACCGACCTAAACAAAAATAATAACACTCCGAGAAAAAACAAAGCTCAAGAATCACGTACTTGCGTTGTAGGTGACATTCCGAATCCCCGCCTCCCTCGGGAGGCCGCGTTCTTTGGGGTGTTACTAGCAGTCCTCTTAAAAGAGAGCACTGACTTGGCGTGTGGACGACGGCGTTTCGTCTGTCGCTGCACAAGTCGGATGATGAGGTTATATATACGGGGCGAGACTTTCCCGCGGTCACGCAGGAGCAGCTACCCGAGTTCCTGCTCGAGAGGTGGACCCCATCGCCTTCTTTACGGTTGTCCGTAAGACTCGGCTGTTTCTTTTTGCGACAGAAGGCGACTCGCGAGCTGTGGACATCCGGCTTTCACCTGGGTGCGATCGTTTCCTTATGTTGACAGCTCTTGTATCTACTTGCGACGAGCTTTTCGGAAGTTTCGAGAAAGGATTGTTACGTTGCACGCGTTAAAGTTTACTATAACGAGTAAAACTGTCTGGACTTAATCGAGGAACGCAGTTGTTGAAGTGAAGACAGATTATATATGTTTCTGAGCGAAAACGTAAAAAGGTTATGAAAGTTTTTTTCTTTTTCCTAGATACTGCTATGTGCAGTTATCAATGTCCATAATAAACAAGGCGTTTGTTTTACGCCCCAAGTGTTTATTGTTACAGAAAATACGGGAGAAAATTTACCAGATTTAGAGAGACCATGATACATATAATATATATCTGTATTATTATTTTTCATTTTTACAAAAAGGGAAGTTTTTATTCACCGAATAAAGCCAGAACCAGAAATTTGTTTTCATTCGACTTCGTTCCATTTCCAAAATGCGTATAACAAAAGCTCGGCGCGTCGTTCCTCCTCAACTCACCAGTGGAATGAGAAGTCACGAGTGCCTCCACGTATCGATTCCGGGAAATGCTTTCAGGGTCCACCCTTTCTCTTGAGGTCCGAGCACACGTGTTGTTTCAGTGGCTCGCGCCGCCGCTCTTTATTACATCGACTGGGATGGCGACATTTTCGACACGCGCTGCGTGTCAAACATCCCGAAATTGTTTGAGTTGGACGGTCCTTGTCACCGTACCACTTTGCCCCGAACGCGAACCCGAATGTTTACCCATAGATTGATTATCCCCACCGGTGCCGCGTGCTCCTGTCCAATTTGCAGACCGCTTCAGCGGTGAGAGTCCCTTTGGACCCGCTGAGGTTCCGACGAAGTAAGCAAACATTCACGAGCAAAGGAAGAAGAAGAAAAAATAAGTACGCCTTCTCTCTGGTTGTGGCTGCCAGATGGAGATGTAATGAGATAGGATTTCAGGACCCTTCGAACCTCTTTGGACTTCCGTCGAGCTCGGAATCCTCGGTCTGACAGTCTCAGCGCGGTGCCGTTTTCCCGCAACCTGTTCTTACATTTAATTGGTGTAAACTTAGGCACCAATTTAGCTTGCTTCACTAAATTGAGCGGGGAAATGCTTTCCGCTAAATTTATCGGGTAAATTCGATTGATACATCCGCGCGAACATTCAGGGTTTCCACTCTATTTAGCAGCCAAACGCTACTCGCGAATTTTAGCGGGGAAGATAAATTGGTGTACCTTATTTACACACAAATTTAGGTTGTCCTTCTATTGAAACGCGAAGGACAGACACACGCAGTCTCACGGTTTTGTCAACTCGAAAATGCGATCGGATTTAATAATTGTCACCCCTTATTTGTTTATCAAATTCGTAGCGCGGAAAGTATGTTTGCGCGTCTTTGCCATCAGGGTGCTGGAGAAACGCCAGTTTAGTCGGTTGGAAGACGAGGGGGTCACAGTGCACACTGGGTCTGGTTTGCAAATTTGCACGCGGGAAGGAAACATTATGGGCCTGCAAATATATATATAGGTGAGGCAGAGTAGTTTGAGAACAATGGACCCGGAAAATGTAATAAGTCAAAGATCCGTACTTGCGGAGTTGCTATGCTAGGAGTTTATTTTATGTATTATGACAGTTTCACCGAGAGGCTCTTCGTCAGAAGATGGCACACATGCCACCTCCTGACGAAGCCGAGCCTCTCGGCGAAACTGTCGTAGTACATACAATAAAGTCCTAGCATAGCAACTCCGCAAGTACGGATCTTAGACACATACGTATATATATATATATATATATATATATATATATATATATATATATACATTACCCAGTGTTGTAGGGGCGTTACCGAATAAAGTAACGAAATATATTACTCGTCACTAGCAAATAAAAGAAACGCGTTAGCGACCTACATCACATTAAAAAAAACGCGTTACCGTTAGCCTTAAAAAGTAACGCACATTACTTTTGCGTCACTTTCCTACAAAATTATGAATTAACACGTTTTACTCTTTTGACGTTACATGTATGCATAAGCGCCATATTTCAAGAAATGTAATGTTCGTCCAGAATCTGAATATTTACCTTTTCTTTTTTACGGTTCCACCTAAATACTCACAAAAATCAACACAAAAACGAAAAAAAGTATAGTTTGGCGCCTAAAACACAAACAAAATTGAAGTTTTTTAAGTCTTGGGAAGAATATGTAACGAGTAACGCATTTACGTTACACGTTACTTGAAAAAGAAACGTAAGTACGTTACCCGCTACCGTTTTGAAAATGTAACGAGTACGTTACCACGTTACCGAGAAAAGTAACGCGTTACCGGTAACGCCGTTACTTGTAACACGTTGCCGAAAACAGTGAAAAGTTATACTATATTATCGGACATACGCATAATCATACCGCGTATGTGACGAATGCGTGTTTGTCAAACGTTTTATCTTTGAGAAATTGTTTGTAGATGTTAAGGTATTTGTCATATTTGACTGAGGTGTTCTGCCAGTATCTTGGGAAGTAATGATTTCGAACTTTCGGTGACATGTGATGCAAGATAAGAAGATGTAAAGTGTCGGTAATCCAGAATGTTTTATTCACTTTCTTCGGCAATTCTTTCGTGAAAAGAGAAAGCCTAATGCTCTGCAATGCAATGTGAACGCTTCGCCGGTCTCCGTAAAACTTTCCAACCCAATTCTGCGCTGTTCCACCGACCAGTGGCGTCACGAGGGGGGTGCGGGGGGGGGCGGACCGCCCCGGGTGCAGGGCTCCAGGGGTGGCCGCGGCGGGCCGCGAGAGGGGGGGGGGGTGTTGTGGCGGGCGAAGAGTGCGTGTGTGTGGGGGGGGGGGAGGAGGGGAGGCAACGCAACGAGCCAGGGGGAGGGGGTGTACCCGCGGCCCACCGCCCCGGGTACCGCTGACCCTAGTGACGCCACTGCCACCGACCATTGCATTTAATATACATATACATTTGGCAAATTTGTCGATGGATTTGGTTGGCCACCCTCCTCATAGAAGCATGCCACCGAGATCTCCAAACAATACGTATTTGCAGTGTTGGCGGTAATGCGTTACAAGTAACGGCGTTATCGGTAACGCGTTTTTTTCCGGTAACGTACAACGTACTTGTTACACTTTCAAAACAGTAACGGGTAACGTACTTTCGTTACCTATTTCAACTAACAGGTAACGCAGTTACGTTACTCGTTACACCTTCTTCCCAAAACCTGGAAAAAAGTACGCTTAAATTTGTTTCTTGTTTCTATACTTCGTTGTACCGACGCAGCCGATGCTAAGAGAACATGGGACCATTCATACAACGTCAAAAGGGCACCTTCATTGTGTTCGTCATGTTTCTGGATGTGTTCTATTATCGCTGAACCAATCATAAACAGAAAGGCCCAGTGACTTGCACTTTTGACGGTGCTTGATTGGTCCCCGATAGATCGTAGCGTCGGTTTCGTCCAAACTTAAAACGAAGTGTGGTCATTAATTGTCACTCATTCCACTTGCCTTCAAAACTTTGCCTGTCTTTTCCCCCACGCAAAAAAAAAGTCAAACTTTAGAAAAACCCTCAACGCCCACGCCCTTTATGCTCAGTGCCAAAAATCCTGTCGCGAGAAAAAAATAACGCAGTTACTATCACTATATAACTAAAAGTAATGCGCAAAGTGACGTGCGTTATTTTTTATCGGTAGCGGTAAGAGTAGCGCGTTCCTTTTATTTTGAGGTAACATAAGTCGGCAACGCGTTCCTTTATTTTGCAAGTGACGAGTAACGTATTTCGTTACTTCTTTTCGGTAGCGCCTACAACACTGCGTATTTGAAATACCGGCAAGAAGGGGTACAATTTCTTTCTGTCGATCTAGTAGAACATCTGTTTAGCGTATGACTTCTTTTTTTTCCCATCCACATATGTGGCAGTGGTTCGACTCCAGCATGTGAGTGAGTTGAACACTATGCGCCGAAAAGGTGTGAGAGAGAGAGAGAGAGAGAGGTGGAATCGACAGCGCGCGCGGACTGTCAAAACGCCGAGCTCTGATTGGAACGATTAGGGGGTAGACCAAAGCTAGCAGTCTCTGACTCCACTGCACTCGTGGAACACGTTAGAACGCGGAACGCCGGTGTCCTGCGTTTGTCTTTCGCATCCGAACGCGTTCAGACAAATGCAGTGGAGGCAACGGCAGCTAGCTTTAGGTCTACCCACTAATCATTAGAATCAGAGCTCGACGTTCTGACGTCCCCGCTCACCCTCGACTCCTCCTCTCCCTCAGTTTCTCGGCGCGTAGACGCTTTAAAGGGATGGTGAACCGAAATTTGGATTTCAGAAAAACAATGCAGGAAATGTAGGCGGGACGCTACAATCCCCACAACACTACTCGTAAGGCGATATCTCGAATGGACGGGCCGTATTTTGAGAAAAAGAGGTCGAGATTGAACAAGGCCGACGAGGCGCGTGACGTCAAGATACCTAGTTTCCTCCTCTCTCTTCGCTTCGCTCCCTCGTGGCGGCGAGGCGCAGAAGACGCGAGGCCCCTTTTCCTCTCCTTCTCGGAGAAACAAAACGTAAACATATCTCGTCAAATGCGCCTCCTTTTCTTGAAAAATACGGTCATTCGTTTGAGGTATCGTTGTATGAGTGATGTTTTGGTGTTTGTAGCATCCCGTTGCACGCTTTTGCCGCGTGTTTTGTGGAATCCAGATTTTGGTTCAGCATCCCTTTAAGGCCCAAACCACATGGGGCCTTTTTTCACGCGCTTCATCCGCGTCAGCCTCACATGGCGTCAGGCGCGGCGCTCCGTGCCGATATCTGTCCCGTCCAGATTTCGGCGTCGGCCCGCGCGTCGCACTGTTGTGGGTGACCTCGAGCGATGAGCGCCGACGCTGACAAAAACTAGGCGTGTGATAAAAAAGAAAAAACACCCATCTGGTTGGGGCTTTACAGCAACATTTCATGGGCGCCGCCATCTTCGTGTCACGTGACCGTGCCGCCTTATTTTCTGCTTCCAGTGTCTCGAAAGTGCTTGGTGTTCGCTGCTATGCCCGCCACCACCGGAGCTTTTATTCTATCTACGTTGAGACTACGTGGGTTTTGTATATTGTCCCTATATATTCTGCCTCGGGTTAGTCATTGTATTTATGTAGGTAGCTGTTTTGTTCTTTTTTTCATTCATCGAATTGAATCGAGCTGCGAGTGGTTTGAGCTTGTATAATGCATTATTCTTAACAATAATCGAAAGTTCTTAAAATTTGCATAGTCGCGGTAACAATCTGGCCGCGCAGAGACGCCTACTCAATCAGTTTCTGCATTGATAAAGTGAAATTAGCTATAGGCACAAGGTTGGGGCAAATTTCCTATATTTAATTTTCTGAAATGTAGCAGGACCTAGCAGAGTAAGCAAGTTGGCGCAAATGGCGCAACGATAACATCACAGCACAAGGGCGAATTATATCAGAGTGAGCGGTTAAGTGTTGGTGCTAAGACAGGCAAGCAGTATGCTACGTGCTCCGGCAATATTTACTAATCTGCAATCTCCACTGCCCTGTGACCAACCAAAATATAAACTACCGTGTCGCGCCCTCCTTTCCTGCTTTTCGCCATACCAGATGTTTCTCAAGTTCAGTACACGAACAGCAATACACAAAATTAACGCTTAATTTTTAATCGACAGTTTATATACAGTCAAATTTGAGTAAGCTGGGCTAGAGATATTGCAATTCTGGCATCCTCGTTTGTTGTCCCGTATTAACATAGGTTTGTGACCATTCAGGGATGTCTATTTGTCGTTCTTGTGTTGTACTTAATTCAAGATCTTCACTGACGTGACCCTGTCACTTTTTGTGTTTTTCTGTTTACTGTGATTTCTCTTATTAACTGAAGTGCCCCTGTTGTCCATAAAATGATTCTTCCATCCATCCATCACAGCATTATCCTTTATGTATCCTTTGTGTTTTTTTACTTGAAAAGTCTCCCCTTATGTAATTCCCAGCAATGGGCCTTTAAGGTACTTGAATAAATAAATAAATAAAAAACAAAAAAGCACGACAGCAAGACTAGAGGGAGCTCGTTTGCCAGAACAGTTTCCCAAAACGAGTGCGGATTTTGAACACCGCAACACTCAGTTCCGGCTCGATGTTAAGCTGCGACTTGTACTTCGTATTTATCGACACAACCGCAGAGAAGTCAATTTGGCATTTTTTTTTAAAGTTCCCGAGCCGTTTTGCAGCTCCTGCGAAAACTGTCGTGGGGTTACGACCCACGGTTTGGGAATCACTGCCATAACTTAATGTGAGCATGATTAGTGTGTTAGAATAAACGCATGTAACCGCCTAAACTTGCATGCCATTTTCTTGAGCCAACGATTTCTTGCGCTTATAAAAATCAACTGAGCTGACGACGTCGAGCGTGAAGTCCGTTAATTTGGCACACCGTTCGCGATTAATTGACGTTGCTGTACCATCGAAGCAGCCGTACATTTGATGGTGCAGTAATCGAAGTATCGAAGCAACCTCAACCAACGCGGTTCTCCGTTTTTTTTTTAATCGGGCAATCGGTACTTTGAAAATGGAATAAACACGGACGGTTCATGCGCGCTAGAAGAGTATGTTTGGTGCACACAGCGCGCCACCAAACCTTAAAGGGATACTACAACGAAATTTCGGCGCTTATTTTATGGTCTACATGTGTTCAAAGGAGCAGTATCACATCGAACACACCAATATCTTGTTAAAAAAGTAACGAAAAGGAATTTTAAAACGATTTAAACGATTAGCAAAGAGCACCTGGTGGATGTCGCTAACGCCTTGCTTGAAATGCCCGTCTAGGAACCTTGACAGCCAGTGACGGTGAGTGTCTCGCCTCCGGCCACGACGAGAGAAGAGGGGAAGGAGGAACTCCCCTTTTCCCGGAGAATCCCTTTGTGTGTTCCAGAAGTAGCTATTGTCCCCCTACAAGATTATAAAAGATTAACCCGTCACTTAAAATTCGTGCAAAAGCGGCCGCTTCGGTGGCTGGAACGACTAGGCCATCCCCTCGACGTCAGCCTCGCCGTAGCTTTGCTGGTCCCGAGACGACCTACGTCACGATTGCGTCGGATGTCACGTGCTTTAAGCTGGGCCTTCTCCGAGCGCTTGCAAGAGTGGGCCGTTTATAACAAAAAATACAGCCACCAGGCTCAAAATACAAACGTGCGATTGTCATTTACGGATATTGTGGATCATATTCAACCTATTTTTGAACACAACGGATATTTTTTAAATTTCGTTGAAGTATTCCTTTAACGTTGCCACTGCAGCTTTAGCGAGCTACCACTAAGCATGTTTCACCCGCTGATCGCGGTTTCCGCGTCCTGTTGTGGTCGCCCATCACACGCTCCTGTTGGCTACAAGGGCTGGCTCAATCGAATTTCAAGGTCAGCAATGGCGTCTCGGACGGCGCGCCGGCTGGTGGCGGCTCGGGTAACTGATGCGCGAAAAGCGCCTATGGTGTTCGAGACTGTCTGTATGTTGGAAACCGTGATAAAGATTTCGTGGGAGATCTCGCAAAGGCAAGAAGAAATAACTTCACCATCTTCACGCGTTTCTGTCGGGCGTTGGGCGTTACTCAAATATATTTTTTTCCGTTTGCTGCGCACGCCCGCGCCAGTCGCGACGCGGATTACCAACCGACGCTCTTGGAAACTCCGTGTGTTAGTTCAGAGTCTATTGGCGCATTGGGCGCGAAGCTTGGTTTAATATAGCTATGGTGCCTGAAACGGATCTCCAACCAGTGTGTTTACCGCGTCCCAAAAAGTGGTCCCTCGATTTCCGCCTGATGGCGTCATAGAAGTGTCACGCTGTCGCCGGTCGCGATGTTGGCGGCGTCCCAACAGCTGTGGTGTACAGCTGGCAGACACCTGTTCTGCTGCAGGTCGCTCTCCAGTGTGGCGGTCCACGGAAGCTTCGGCAGCAAGATGTTGGGACGCCACGACGACAGCGACACTCCGTTGAGTTGTGCTACTCGCAGCTTCTCGTTAAGCATTTCTACGGTCAACCACCAGGATCGCGACATGCAACAGTATGACACTTCGGCTTCTGTGACGTCATTTTGTTTTGCCGCTCAGGGACCACTTTTGATGTAGGGGCAGAATGAGGACTCTAAACACACCAGTCGTAGACGCGCTCTAGTTACCATAATATAGCTGTCCGTAAATTTGAGCGTCGCTATCAGGCAGCGATAACGTTCGTATGAAGCTAAAATAAATTCAAACGCAAATATAAATTTTGAGCATCTGTGCGAGGGTCTTTTTTATAGACGAAACGAATTAACGAGACGAGTCTCCATGAGGGAGGAGTGCGAGTGGCATTTATGAATTAATTAATATACAAAAAGAACGTACGCGGCCGAAGTATCATGGAAAATACATTCAAAGAACGTCTCAGTCGTGCAAAAAAGTTTCAGGCTATCGAAAATAAACACTATACAGTCCCATAACAAAACAAGCACTGTTTTGAAACTGACTCTTTTTCTAAGAGGGTCAACCCCATGTTATTACTTGTAAGTGCCGACCTTGACAATGCATTAAACTAAGTGACTGTGCGGTGAAAATAAATCATCTCTCGTACTTGACATGAAAAAATATTTGACTGATATCGTTTGAATTTTACACGCTACTTCAACCATAGTTTTGTGTTTTCAAGTACGTATTCTGCTGAATGCAGTCAGACTACTAATCAAATTCAATTCAATGTTAGCAATACGTATT
>JAZHYW010064657.1:0-19170 GCA_037355805.1 Ixodes ricinus | reverse complement strand
AAGTCAGGGTCCTCACGATTTCCAGTGGAGAGGACTCTGCAGAGAGGTCAGCAAGGTTGTGTTGTTTCTGGGAATAATGATGCAACAGGATTGTCACCGGTCAATACAATAAATTCGCTTCAGAGGAAATGCATGCACAAATGTTGTGCCATCTTGGACTGTGATATTACATATAAATATCTAAACCAGGCTCTTTGGTCCTGCAATTTCTTTCAGGAGTTTCAATCTGACAGCATTCTTTAGCCTCCCCGCTACCCCCCCCCCCCCACCCCATTTCGACGACCTTTCTGACCTCCACACTTTGAGTTTCACCGCTAAATGTGGCGGGAAAATTGATGTCACGTAACCTGACATCAGGGGACCTAGTGACAAATGCAGGTTCCCCGCTAAATTTAGCGGAACAATTTACGTCACGGACTATGTACCAATTAACTTTCGCCGCTGACTGTCGCGGGAAAATTTAATTAGCAAAATAAAGTGTTTACTCAAAATTTTCGTTGTTGTTTTCACAGTGAGCTTCGTTGTGAGTCTCATAACGTTTTCTATCGCTATTCATAGACATCCTACACTAGTGGTTTTTGCAGCCTTTTTTTAATTTACTGATAAGCTCAAAGATATTGCGACTACCTTTTTGCATATAATGTACTCTATACCTTAGAAATAATTAGGAACCACATAAATACGACGGGGTCAGCTGTTGGCTTTATCTGTATCATATATGAACTGAAAATCGCACATAGTTTTCGCAAGTAGCATATAGACGATGTTTGAAGGCCGCTCTCGTAATAGAGGCAGAGTGCGGGTATTCAGGGGCAGACTGGCCGCTCACAACAGTCCGGGAAAACTCCAGTGCCTCGTTCCAGATGGCAGTTGGGTGGTTTTATGGCATCTATGCAGCTGTGGTCAACAAATGGAATGAGGTATTAGTTCACAAGTTAGAAAAAAAAAAAAAACAGGACCTTGCGGTAGCTTTGACACTGACTCTGGGGAACACTCACTGACTCAAGCAAGCACGTACACCAGCTTTCTGTGCATTGACTACCTTGAATGCACGCATATATTGACATTTGTGCATCAAATGAATCTGCTGGAATAACAGGAATAATAGTGCTTTTTTTGTTCTGAAGAAACCCGTGATAGAGAAGAGTCATAAAACAAATTAGAGTGCATTGCAAAAGAAATAACACCGGAGCAAAATATGAATAAAGCGATTGATAAATCTCTTCGATTGCATCATTGGCACATTATCTGCTATTGCTTTTGTTCTGTGATTAGGGGTGTTGGCAATTTTGAATAGAAAAAAATTCGGAGCATCAAAAATGATATTCTTTCATTGCTTTTAGGTAACTTGTGTAACCAGGGTAATTTCCTCCTGTATCGCTTTGCAAGCTGCAAGAATAAGATGTTTAATGATAGCGGTTTAAAAATACTCAAACGCAAAATAAACGTTGAAATCTATATTAAAGGTTCAGTTTAAAATTATATATCATATATAAATGAAATATATGTATCATACAGCGACGACTTGTTCCTTTAAAAGTAGTAGACGATACCTCTAAATTCCGTAATTGTGTTTTAAAACTTACAAAAAAAGTGTTTCCTCTGTCTGTAAGCTAAATGTTGCCTTTGTTTTATGTGTTGGAGCTCAAAACCAAATCAAGCAACAGCGCTCACCCGAACCAGGTAAATCGTTTTGATTCCAATTGGCACAGCCATTGTTGGCACGGATCAGCCAGGTTTATATGCTCGCCATCTGCGACGGAGTAATTCCCATACGTGCATTTCCCTGCAGAAGAAAAGAGATTATTTTGGTTCAGTATTAAGAGATCGCGAATCTCCATACACCTCGGTGTTTCTTTCAAATTTTTTCCTAGTCCGTAAACAAGACCAAAATATTGTGCTAAAAATTTTTCAGTTGTAGAGCATCACCTTTAACCCTTTCTTGAAAATCGGGTATAAGGTAAGAATAAAATAAATTTTATATATCTAAATCAAAAGCGTCGGTTGTTTGGAAGAAAATGCTGCAGTGTTTTTATCACCTCAAAAATAAATTATACAAAACGCAGTCTTCACCCAATGTGTTGTACTAGCGTTTGGGACTACAGGTGCAGAGTTTCAGAACGTCACATGATTTGATTAAAAAGGCATAAATTGTTGTCGAAAAGTTTCATTCATTAAATGAGATTTGTTCATTGTATCGGAAGCCATTGTTATTGATTCATCGCAGGCTTTGCTGGGCGCCATTTTCTCATTGAATATTTCCGAAAATGGCTTATATGTTTTGAATCAGACAACAGTAAGCTCTTAAACTTTGGCATTGGGTCACAACTACTAACACTACATTTAGAGAAATAGTAAGAAATCGGCGATGCGTGGTTAAGTTCTGGCACAAAAAACAAACACGGTTAATTTTGTCCTATACACTGTGGATATCTAAGAAAAACAGCGCTTGGACAAACACAAATATTGAAAGCTTTAAAAACGTTTGGCACCTACCGTCTACGATTTCAACATCACTAAATGGTGGTTCGGCCAGGGAAAGCTTGAAGATTGAAGCAGAGGCCACGAGGCCTAAAAGTAATGCTGTCGGGAGTTTCATCTTGGCGTCTTGTTGCTTTCTAATGCTGCTGAGGTCTCAAAGAGTTATTCTTGCTGCGGCAGTACTTATAGTCCAATTTCAGCCTCCAAGTTTGGCCTTACTGGCGTATCTCTTGGAGGAAGACGTCCTCATCTCGTCTTACATGTATCCCTCAAGTCGTTTTGAGACAAGGCGCTAAATTTTGTAAACACTGACCCCTTTGCACTCCGGTGGTTCAAGTGTGGCTAACCGGACTCGTCTTCCATGCGATAATAATTTTCTTTTGATGTCTCCACAAAAAAACAAAAAACAAAGCCTAAATAGTTTTACACTGTCATTGGAATAGAGTAAAACACGTACAAAAGAGAAAATATCCATGCAAGGTTATATTCATTCATGCTCTAGCGGCTTGATTGCTCGTCATGAAGTGTTCCTACCATGAAAAAATATATCTGTGACAGATTGATCTAGCTTGCTGTAATAGAGTTGCATTTTTGTAAATGGAACAAACCAAGAAAACAAAAAGGCACTAAGAACGGCTCGACTGAGAGGAGGCATGAAAGCAAGGGGAGCTTATATAGAAGTGATGGGTCAACAGCTTCCTTGATAATCTTACGTAGAAAGGGTAAATAATTTAAACGACTTCTATTAAGCAAAGAGCGTAATCCCAGTTTCTTAAAATAATCCCTCATATTTGTAGTTCCACTCAACCGCAATATGTATGTCACACCCACAAAAATTACCAGAAAAGACAGCTGGTAATACAAATGATGCGATGTTTGTTTGACTGAATCTACAGGGAATGAGTGCAAACATGTCTTGTTAATTAGTATCTCGATTTGTTTTTGTTTTCGCGACTTTAGGTTTAATCCAATTTGTATTGAAGGCTACCTAACCGACCTTTATCTTTCGAAAATGCGCGCAATCTCACAGTTGCTGCGTCAATTAGTCGAGTCCACCATTGTTTGGGCCCGTATCCTGAGCCTATATTGGACACGATAACTGCGCCGTGCGTTCAGAGGTGAACTCGAACTCAATCACGCGCTTCATGTCCAAGCAATGGGGGCCACCAAAGTTGCTCTTTAGAGTTTTCAAAAGGGTATAGTGCACCCAATTAGCTGATTGGTATAGAGGGTATGACACATATACTGTTGGTTCAGTCTCAGACTGATTTTGTCACATAAAACTTTGACTAGAACGTAAAATCAAGAACCCGCTGTTGGCAACTTCACCCAGGATCGAATTAAGAGCATAGAAACCTTCTTAAAATCGATTTAAAGTATCGACTTCATCACACTATACTCACTGACACCACAAGAAACGTCAAGCGTGCTCAGTCCAGAGCATCTTATTATCGCTCTGCGGTCAGTGACGTGTGGGATATTAGAGAGTTTTAACGGACTGTCTTGATTCCTCAGATAAAAAAAAATACAAAGTAAATAAAGAGTTTTAAGGAATCGTTTTTGCACATCGGGTGCGGTACGAGACGCTTTTCGGTAGGAACTGCGCATGTGCTACCGCAGAAAATTCGCACATGCGCAGTGCGTACCGGAGGGTCCAAGTGGAGAGGTCCTGGAATCGAACCAGGGACATCCTCTTTCCAGTGGAGAGGAGCCTGTGGAGAGGTCAACGAGGTAGTGTTGTCTCTTGTAATAATGATGCGACACGATTGTCACCGGTCCATACAATAAATCCGCTTAAACATGCAGGCATAAATGCACGCACAATTGTTGTACTATACTTGAGTTTAACTGTGATATTACAGTCGCAATAGTTTTAAGCTTATAAGTAAATAAAACAAAACAAAAATGGCTTTAGAAACCACTATTTCTGGTTGTCTGTAAATTGCGATAGCATTCGTCTGGAGACTCATCGACGAAGTTCACTGTAAATACGACGACGAAAATTTTTAGTGGAACCTTTCTTTTAATAATTCAATTTTCTCGTCCAAATTCAGCTGGGAATCTGTAATTGGTGCATAGGCCGTGACGTCAGTGTTTCGGCTAAATTTAGTGGGGAACCTGAATCGGTGCAATGGTTACGTGACGTAAATGTCCCGCTAAACTTAGCGGGGAACCTAAATTGTTCTGCAAGATCTGTGACGTCAGGTCACGTGACATCAATTTTTCTATCCAAATTTAGCGGGGAAACTGAATTGGTGCGTAGGTCGTGGGAGGTGAGGTTCCGTGGCATCAATTTTCCCGACAAATTTAGCGGGAAGTGAATAAGTGCATAAATCGTGATGTAAATTTTTCGCCAAATTTAGCGGGGAAACTGAATTGATGCATAGGCCACGTGACGTCAATGTATCCGGAAAGTTTAGCGGGTGAATCTCAATCGGTAAACAAATCATGTAATGTAAATTTTAACAAAAAATTGGGGGGGGGGGGATCTGGGTTTGTCTTCTAGGTTTCGTGACATCAGGCCACGTGACATTAATTTTTCGCCAAATTCAGTTGTGAAACTTAAAAGATGGAGGGCAGGAAGGTTCACGAAATCGGGGGGGGGGGGGGGGCGTGAGAGCTAAAGAGTGCAATCGCATTTAATACACTTGAAATGTGAAGGACCAAGAGAAGAGTCTGGGTTAGATATTTACCTATATGCATTTATTGCACAAATACAATACACCTCAGAAATAATTAGGAACCACATAAATACGAAGGGAACAGCTGTTGGCTTTATTGGTATCAAATATGAATCGAAAATCGCACATAGTTTTAGCAATGTGGCCCACAGGTGATACCAGAAGGCCCGTGTCGTAATACTGGCAGTGTGTCGGTATTCAGGTGCAGACTGTCCGGTAACAGCAGTCCGGGTAAACTCCACTGCCTCGTTCCAGCTCGCAGTTGGGTGGTTTTATAACGTCCATACAGCTGTGGTCAACAAATAGGAAAAGGCATTAGTTCATAAGTGCTAAAAAGACAGAACCTTGCGGTTGCTTCGACATTGACTCGGAGGCAGGCACGTAGCCAGGATTTTGTTTCGGGGAGGGGGGGGGAGGGGGGGGCGCCCATGGCAAAATGTTGTATGAGGGGGAGGGGGAGAGGAGGTCCCAGCAAAATTGAAGATTTCGGGGGGGGGGGGGGGGCGGGTCCCAAGGCCAACCCCCTGGATACGTGCCTGCTCGGGGGAACACTCACTGACTTTCTGTGTATTGTCCACCTTGAACGCACGCAGATAAAATTATACATTGGTGCATCAAATAAATTTCGTGGGGTAACAGAAATAATAGTGGTTTTTGGTTAGGAAGTAACCCGTGCAAGAGAAGAGTCACAAAACAAATTACAGTGCATTGCAAAAGCAATAATACCTGAGAAAAAAAAAGAAATAAACAATTGATAAATTTGTTCGATCTTATCATTCGCAGATTATATCTATTTTTGTTTGTTCTTTCACAAAAGGTGTAGGCATTTAAATAGAAAAAAAACAGGAGCATCAAAAATGATATCCATTTATAGCTATTAGGTAATTTGCGTAACCTGGGTGATGTTCTCTAGTACCGATTTGCACTCCGCAGCAATAAGATGATTGATGATGGAGGTATAAAAGTACTCAATAGACAAAAAAGTATAGCAGTCTATATTAGAGGTTTAGTTTTAAGTTATGTATCATGTATATATTAAATTATGTATATTACAGCGACAACCTTTTCCTTTAACAGTAGCTATAGCTCTCTACATTTTGTAATTTTATGTTGCCTTTGTTTTATGTATTGCAGCTCAAAGCAAGATGGAGCAACAGCGCCCACCTCAGCACGATGAATCGTTTCGATTCCACTTCACAATGCCATCTTTGGCACGGATCAGCCAGGTTTAGTCGTTCGCCATCTGCGACGGTGTAATTCCCGTACGTGCATTTCCCTGCAGAAGAAAAGAGATTATTTTGGTTCAGTGTTGCGAGATCCTGAACCTCCATACACCACTGCGTTTCTTCCGAATTTTTCTCCTAGTGCATAAACGAGATCAAAACACGGGACTGAAGAATGTTTCAGATGTAAAGCATCAACTTTCACCCACTCTAGAAGGAAAAAAAAATGAAATTTTATATATCTAGATCAAAGTGCCGTGTGTTTGGGAGAAAAGGTAGCAATGCTTTTATCGCCTCAAAAATAAACTAGTCAAAACGCAGTCTTCACCAATTTGTTGTACTAGCAGTATGGGACTACAGGTGCCAAGTTTCGGAACTTGACATGATTTGATTAAAAAGGTATAACTTTGTTGTCGAAACGTTTCACTAAGGAAATGGGATTCTTTAATTGTATCGGACGTCACTATCTTGAATCATCGCAGGCTTTGCTGGACGCCAATTTCTCATTGAATATTTCTTCTTTTAACTTTTGTATCAGACAATAGTAAGCTCTTAATCTTGGGCATCTGGTCAGAACTACTAGTACTATAATCAGTGAAAGAGTAAGCGATCGGCAATGCGTGATTAATTTTTGGAACAGAAACAAACACGGTTAATTGTTTCGCCATGCGCGTTGATATCTAAGAAAAACAGCGTTTAGACAAACATAAATAATGAAAGCTTTAAAAAAGTTTGGCGCCTACCGTCTACGATTTCAGCATCACTAAATGGTGGTTCGGCCAGTGAAATCTTCAAGATTGAAACCGAGACCACGAAGCCCAAAAGTAATGCTGTCGGGAGCTTCATATTGGCGTCCTGTGTCGCTTTCTAATGCTACTGAGGTCTGAAAGAGTTATCGTTGTTGTGGCAGCACTTATAGTCAAATTTCAGCTTCAAGTTTGGCCTTAATTTCGTATCTCTTGGAGCAAGATGTTCCCATTTCGTTTTACAGATACCTCTCAAGGCGGTTTGAGACAAGGCGCAAAATTTTGTAAACACTGGCCCCCTTGCGCTGCGGTGGTTCAAGTTTGGCTAACCGGGCCCGTCTTCCATGACAATATTAATTCTTTATTTTGATGTGTCCAGAAACAGAACAAAGCCTGAATAGTGGTACACTATCATAGGAATAGAGTGAAACGTGTACAAGAAAGGAAAGATACATGCAGACGTATTTTCAGGAAGACAGAGGCTCAACGACCGGTCTCAGTGATGTCTATGTTCAAACTTGCCCGTGGTGCCCAGCACGGGCCACGAGAGCCATCGGTGATGACGATGATGGTGGCGATATGATGATGCACGATGACGATGATGAGGTCTGCATCATATTACCCCCTCCTCGGGGAGGGGGATGTGGAGAGGAACTATTGCGGAGGTGGGTGGTACAGTTTCCAACGGTTCACGTGTAGAACTTCCGAAGTTCGACGGCGGCCATCCGAGGAGGAAGGAATGGGCTCGGCGAGGTACGAGACAGGCGATGTTTTCCTCGGTGATTCGATAGGGACCGATGGACTTGTGCAGGAACTCTGTCCACTCGGTCAGGTTCTTCAAGCCGTAGTCCAAACCCACACAAGGTTACCAGAGAGTGAGACGTGTTCGTGTGGTGCTTGTCATAGCGGTCCTTGGTGACCTGTTGATACCGCGACGTGTGGAGCTGGTGGCATCCCTTTCGATCCTTTTCGAACTTTCGAATTTATTACGCAGCAAGCTTCGATGCCTGTCGAACTTTCGAACCTGATAGACCAAACAATTTGACAATTTTCGAACTTTCGAGCTTTTCGCATTAAAAGTTTCGAAGCTTTTCGAACTTTCGAATTTACTGCGCTAAGGTATTCGATAATTTTCGAACTTTCGAACCTATTTATCTAGATAATTCGAAAAGTTTCAAAATTTAGAATGCTGAAAAGTCAAAAGTTTGACGAACTTTGAATTTCTAGGGTAAAGGTCGAAGTTCGTCAAACTTTCAAAGACCGGCGGACAGTTTCATTTGAATTCAAGCAGTGAGATACATTCGTAATTATTTTCCTCAAATATTTACATGCGGTGTCGCGTTCCTTGCGAATGACAATGCCGTTTATTTCAATCTTCTTGCATGCTTAGTTTTAAGGAAATAAATTCCCGAAGGACCGAGGAAGGACGACGGGTTTCTGACGGTTGTCGTTTGTGCCATATTTGAAGCGCGCTATAGCCGAAGCTATTTATGGTAGAGATGTTAAACATTTTAAGAATGATCTATGTATAGCCTAGGTAAGTGTCGTCTTAAAATATGATTATTGTTATTCAAGAGGAGTTTCGGAGAAATGTCCAAACATGTGTCTACGAAACAATTATTCCCTAAACTTGGTATTTTTTTCGTCTAAATTGTTTCAGGTGTCGCATTTAGATTAACGCCACAGACAGTACATATAATTCCCATCTGCCGTATACAAGTATTTATTGTTCTTTCACGTTGAGGAATAAATTAACTCACGGGGAAAGATTTCTAATAGTGTTCAAATTCAGCATGCCATTAACAACAAAACAAATTCTAATTTTTTTCTTCCTTTTTACGTTCCTGGGACCTGTTTCTTTTTAGCCTGTACACATATTGGTAGTAAAACTTGTTTCAAAGTTCTGAGCCTCTGAATTCGCTAGAATACAACACTTCCGGCGTGTTCTTGATAATTTTTTCTCCAGTTTTTTACATCCGCATTTATTGTTATGTTTCATTTTTTTAAATAATATTGGCACAGTTATTTAAGTCGTAAAGACATAGCTTTGAACTTTCGAACCACTAAGCATGTGACAAGTAGTGCCTTCTGACAATGATTTTCCGACAATGACCATCTACGCGATCTTTTATGCAGTGAAGAGCGACAGTAGCTATAAATATGCAGAAATAGTTCCAGATTAAAATAAGCTCGGCTCACGTACTCTTTGCCCATATTGTTTTCTTTAACAGTCCGAAATATCGAGGGGGGGGGATGGAGCCGCCCCCCCCTTTTTGTTCCTTCCGACGTCCACTTGTATGGTAAGAACGCTCCTCGACCTTAGATGTGTCGGCTTCTGTGCTTTTGCTCTGGCGTTTCTTTCTTCCCGGAAAATAAACCTCCAGAACAATTACAAACTAAACTTGCCCTATGCCAGCGTCACTCGGGCGGCGTTCGATCGGATTACTACAGCGTGCAAGCGTGGGAGGTGCTTAGCCAGCTCGCTTCAAGATGTTTCTGAGCCTCTACCTCCTACCCGCCTTGCGTTTCGAACTGAATGAGTATCGTAAAACAGTGCGTTCGTGTGATCACTTCTGCGTGATGCGTTAAAAACCACTAGAGCTCGCGGTCACAATTCCTGATCTATGGTCGAACGTCACTCTGCACTGGCAAATATTCCAGCACAACGGGAGACTCGTCGTCTCATTTAATTGCCTGACCAACGTCGCGCAGTCTAAATATCACACCCGAACTTTTCTAAACCTGATTTCGTGAAAACCAGTGAGGCGTGAAAACGTTATTGGAACTGAAAGTGTAGAGGAGCATGAAAACCGGACTTCGAACTTTGAAAACTTGGACTTGAAAGAAATTCGAAATCTTCGAAGTTTTCGAATTTAGCTCTAAAAGAGAATCGAAACCTTCGAACTTTTCGAACTTAACGTAGAAGAAAACTTGAAATCTTCGAGGTTTTCGAACTTCATGTCTATAAAAATTCGAAGCGTTCGAATTTTTCGAATTTACAGATCCAAAAAATACAAAATCTTCGAATTTTTCGAGCTTCAGATCCCAAGAAATTTTAAAATTTCGAATCCCTCGGATCTTAAGTTAGGGAAGTTCGAAATCTTCGAATATATCGAACCTTAAGTAAAATATACTTGAAATATTCGAACCCGAACTTTTAGAAACCGTGAAGGCTTCGAACGTTTTGGACTCGAAACTGCACGGTGTTCGAAGGTTGAGAAGGTGTTTAAAGTCGAACCTCGGTTCGGTAGGAGAATATCAAAATCTTTCAAATTCAAACCTCGAGTTCCGGTTCGAAAATATCGAAACCTTTCGATTTTGAACCTAGGGTGGTTCGCGACATCCCTAGATGACACGCAGTGGGGGTTCAGTCTCAGACAGCTTTTACCACATAAAGCTACGGCTAGAACTGTAAAATCAACAGCCTGCTGATGGCAATTTCTCCAGGGATCAATTTAAGAGCATGGAAATCTTCTTAAAAGAGGATTAAAAGTTTCGAGTTGATCATACTAACTCACTGACAGCACAATAAACATCAAGCGGTCTTATTCCCGAGGATCTTATTAGGGAGTTTTGATAGCAGACCGTTTCAGCAGCCCGATAAGCACCAGACATCGCGCTCCGTAATCCGCCACAAGACCTTGAACTATGCAGACAAGGCTGGCGGCGCGCATAAATGCGCAGCTGTGGCGTTTTCTTTACGGATTTTTCAGCGGAGGAGAAAAACGATCTACTGCAACTGCCTATTATCGCTCTGGGGTCAACGGGTGCGCATTATTAGACAGTTTTAGCGGATTGTTTTGATACCTCCGATAACAAGAA
Source organism: Ixodes ricinus (assembly GCA_037355805.1). Lineage (NCBI taxonomy): Eukaryota > Metazoa > Arthropoda > Arachnida > Ixodida > Ixodidae > Ixodes > Ixodes ricinus. The sequence continues at coordinate 8,217 of JAZHYW010064657.1, read as the reverse complement.
AGAATTTCAGGCAACCGTTTTTTACATATTTACGACGGTACAATGGGCCCTCCAGTACGAACTGCGCATGTGCGAGTCACAGCAGAAATGTGTAACCAGAAGATTTACATGCAGGGCAGAGATTGGAGAGTCCAAATGGTGAGGGTCCTGGAATCGAACCAGGGACATCTCCACTTCAGTGGAGTTAGTATATTGCCACCTTGTCTGGGGAACTATCCACGGTTACAAACCTGGAAAAACCGTATTTGTTACAAGAGAAAATGTTGAGAATAATTCCAAATGTTTCGCATAATGTTCTCACACTGAAGACCTATTTGAACGCTTCCAGAAGTTCCTTGGTATAAAAGAACTATATAACTACAAGCTTGTTTTTTCTTGTTTTAGATCTCTAAACAAATCCAGAAGCTCATGTTTTGTTCAGCTGAGTTAGCAACTTTACAATGCCACATACCTACATGTCCCCCTCGACATACCGAATACTGGAAAGTTTTCAAAGTGTGTAAATAAATACGAATATCAGATGCTTAAGTACACGCTTTCCAGACTTCAATTTGTATATATAAAAAAAATTGATGTTGAAGGAATTTTCTTTTGAACTTCGCGATGTTTTCTAAACTTATAAGAGTGTGCTTACTTTTGTTTGTATTGAATGGTTATACTATGATTGTATAATTTACTTATGTTATTTGCGTGCTATTGCTTTGGCGGCAATGAGCATTGTTTCTTTAAAAAGGGGACCAAGGACATGTCAAAGCTGTTTCAACACAGATTTTTTTCTTGGTCACTCTCCATTGATGTACATTGATGGAAACAAAACCTATTATTATTATTATTATTATTATTATTATTTTTATTAACCTGAATTGGTGCATAGGTAATGCGACGTAAATTTTGTTTTCCTAAATTACTAGAGGAAAGTACATTTCTCTGCGGGTCCCGTGACAACAGGCCACGTGATATAAATTTTCCCGCCAAATTTAGTAGTGAAACTCAAAAGATGGAGTAAGAAATGTCCACGAAATCGGGGGGGGGGGGGGTAGCTAAACATTGCTATCACATTAAAACGCTTTAAAAGAAATCGCAGGACCAGAGAAGAGGCTGGGTTAGATATTTACCAGAATTGCATATATTGTACTACACACCTTGGAACTAATTAGGAACCATATAAATATGACGGGGATAGCTGTTGGCTTCAATAGTATCAAAAATTAACCGAAACATCGCATATAACTTTAGCAATGTGGCACATAAGCGATATCAGAAGGCCACTCTCGTAACACAGGCAGAGTGCGGGTATTCAGGTGCACACTGTCCGAGTAACAGCAGTCCGGGTAAACTCCAGTGCCTCGTTCCAGCTCGCAGTTCGATGGTTTTATAACATCTATATGCAGCTGTGGTAGACAAATAGAACGAGGTATTAGTTCACAAGTTAGAAAAAAGCCGGGCCTTACGTCCACCTTGGGCGCATGCAGATACATTCACATTATTGGTGCATCAAATGACTTTGCTGGGGTGACAGAAAAAGTAGTGCTTTTAGAGCGCAGCTCTTAGGCGCCCGTTTCCGGCTTGAGGCGTCGGCGTCGCCGTCGGCGTCGGCGTAACGGCGCGTTGCATTATGAGAAACGTCCCCGTGATGCAACGCGCGGGGAGGAGGAGGAGGGAGGAGGAGGGGGATGAAGGAGGAGGAGGGTAGACGCTAGCTACCCGTTGTGCTGGTAAGTGATATCACCATTGATAAATCACAGAGAGGCACGTATGAAAACGTGGGTAGTACTCGTTATCCAGGCGGCCATCTACATGGGTACGGCTCTGTGCTGTACCAATCGGTCTCTGCGGCACGTCAGACGAAGGTAGGTAAGATTGTGTGCCGCCAAGGTCTGCAACGGCTTGCTCGTGGTAGCTCTGTATCTCTCGCGCAACGGCAGTCACTGAATGTTTCGTGCAAGACAAAGAAGAACTTCTTATCAGTCATGCAGGAAGACATTCCATTGGCCCCGAGGGACGTGCACTCGCTGTTCGGCTGTGCCACCTTGGGGGAGCACGCTCAATCAAAAACGTCGAGCAGTCCTCGACAGAGTCGACAGGAAGTGAGATGACATCGAGAGTATCACGTGCTTCGTCAAAGTGTTAACTTCAACGCTGTTTCGTTCTCCCGCCTTGATCCTAACGTCCTGTTTTCTGGCACTGGCGAAACTTAGCACTAGAGTGGAGCCTCCCAGATGTGAGAACTACATTTCCTTTCTCCGGACAAGCGGTGAGCGAGAATACCAGTGTATATAAATAAATCTCTTTCTCAGATTGTTTAGCACGGTATATATCGCAAGATCGAGATACCTCAAGAGAAAAGCAGGAGGAGAGCAGGAGAAGCAGAGGACGAGGGGAGGAGCATGGGAGGAGAGGGGAGGGGAGTGAGGAGGGAGTAGGGGAATATCCTCCCCCTCAGTACCCTCCTCCTCCTCCTCCTCAGAAGCTGCGCTCCTAATTCGGCGTTACAGGAAGATGTTATCGTCTTTCAATTTTTTGTTCTGAAGTAACCAGGGATAGAGAAGAGTCACAAGAACAAATTAGAGTGCATTGGAAAAGCAATAACACCGAAAATAAAGAGGAATAAGCGATTGGTAATTGTTTTGGACTTCATCATTCGCACATTTAATCTGTTTTGTTTTGTTTTGATCGGGGGTGCTGAAAATTTTGAATATGAAGAGAAACAAGAGCATCAAATAAGATATCCTTTCATTGTCTTTTAGGTAACTTGTGTAACCAGGGTAATATCCTCTAGCACCGATTTGCACGCTGCAGCAATAAGATATTTAATGATGGCAGTATAAACAAACACAAGAGGAAAAAAATTGCAGTGTTTATTTCAGGGTCCAGTTTTCAATTATGTATCATAAATAGATTAAATTATGTATCGTACAGTGACGAATTGTTCCGTCTATAGTAGCTATAGCTCTACATTGATGTTTCATCTGTGTTTTGCTTAAGGTAAATGTTGCATTTGTTTAGTATTGCAGCTCAAAACAAAATGCAGCAACAGCGCCCACCTCAAGACTGTATGATAGTTTTGATTCCACTTTGCATCTGCCAACTTTGGCACGGATCAACCAGGTTTAGTCGCACGCCATCTGCGACGGAGCGTAATTCCAATACGTGCATTCCCCTGCAGAAGAAAAGAGATTATTTTGGTTCAGTTATTATGATATCGCGAATCTGCTTACACCCGCTGCGTTTCTTCCGAATTTTTTTCCTAGTGCGTAAACAAGACCAAATTATGAGGCTGAAAAATGTTTCAGTTGTAGAGCATCAGCTTTAACCCACTCTGGGAAATCGCGTATAAGGAAGAATAAAATACATATTATATATCTACATCAAAGGTGTCGGTGTGTTTGGGAGAAAATGCACCAGTGTTTTTTATCACCTCAAAAATAAAGTAGACAAAACGCAGTCTTCACCCAATTTGTTGTACTAGCGTTCGGGACTACAGCTGCCGAGTTTCAGAACTTGGCATGATCTGATTAAAAGGCATGCATTGTTGCGAAACAGTTTCATTCATAAAATGGGATTCGATTCCTTGTATTTGGACGCCACTGATCCACTAATCTTGATCCATAGCAGGCTTTGCTGGCCGCCATTTTCTCGTATGATATCTACGAAATTCGCGTTTAACATTTTGAATCGGACAACAGTAAGCTCTTAAAGGGGGCGTGCAAATATATTCAGTTGGAACGATTTTCACTTGACTGCTAGTTTACCGGCATTGTGGAACACAAGTATGACTCGCAGGCAACGCCATTGACCAGGAAACCTTTTGGCTTGCGGTGTAATTTCAAGGATAAAAGCGAGGATTTTCACCAATCTCCTTCGCAAAACCTGTATGACGTAGCTTGGCGGTTGCAGTACCGCCCAGTGACGGCACCTGAATGCGGCTCATAGATCGGACCCGATCATTGCGTGAGCACTCGATTCGGGCTCGTGATAACCAATAGCTCGACAAGCATTCGGGTAGTGGCCTGTGTCGGATCGCGGCAATGACGACAACAGCCGAACCCTAACGATGTCTGGTACTCGGCGCATGTTCTTCTGCTTTGCCAACCTCAGCGTGGTTATGGTGAACTTGGTAGCATATAATCAGCTCCAGATCACGTGGCCACTTGTTCTGGTTTCGAGTTGAGGGGGTGAACGCTGTTCTCTTTATTATTTTTTTTTCTGCGACGTTTATTGCGTGGACAGATAAAACGAACGCGTGTTTCATTGGTCCTAAACGTAAGGAATTCGTTCTAAGCGGTATTCGCGCAAAGCACGAAAAATTGTTGCGCCACTTTAAGCTCGGTCATCTGGTCCCAACTACTAGCATTACATTTAGTGAAAAACTAAGCAATCAACGATTTATTGTTCACTTTTTGCACAAAAACAAACAAGCAAACACGGTCCATTTTTTCCAAAAAACACTAGGATGTCTAAGAAAAACAGCTCTTGGACAAAAACAAATAATGCAAGCTTTACAGAAAATATTTTGCCCCAACCGTCTACTATTTCAACATCACTAGATGGTGGTTCGGCCAGTGTGTCAGCTTCAAGATTAAAGCTGACACCACGGGGCCTAAAAGTAGTGCTGTCGGGAGTTTCGTCTTGGCGCCCTGTTGTTTCTAATGCTACTGAGGCCTGAAAATTGTTATCGTTGCTGCGGCAGCAATCATAGTCAAATTTCAGCTTCCAAGCTTGGCCTTACTAGCGTATCTCTTGAAGCAAGATGTCCCCATTTCGTTTAAGAGATATCCCTGAAGTCGGTTTGAGACAAGGCGCTAAATTTTGTAAACACTGGCCCCTTTGCACTGCGGTGGATCAAGTGTGGCTAACCGGGCCCGTCTTCGATGAGGATAATACTAATCTTTACTTTGATGTGTCCAGAAACAGAACAAAGCCTAAATAGGGTAGACTATTAGAGGAATAGTGTAAAACATATTACAAAGAAGAAAAGATACATGCAAACGCATATTCATTCACGCACTAGGAGCTTGATTGCTCGTCATAAAATGGTCATACCACAAAACAAAAAAGCTATGTATGGCAGATTGATCTAGCTTGCTTTATAAGAGTTGCGTTTCTGTAAATGAAACAAAACCAAATAATAAAAATGGTACTCAGAGCGACTCGATTCAGAGGAGGCATGAAAGCAAGGGGTGCTTATATAAAAGTGATGTGTCAACAGCTGCGTTTAGTAACCTTACACAGAAACAGTAAATATCTTAAACGACTTCTATTAAGCAAGAGAACGTAATCTCTCAGTTTCTTAAATAATCCGTCATGTCTGTAGCTTGCACTCACCCGCAGTATATGTGTCACAGCCGGAAAGCTACCGAGAAAAGACTGGCTGGTAATATTATTGATGCGATATTTTTCTGGATGAATCCAGAGTGAATGAGTGAAAACCCTGGTTATCTCGAGTCATTGGTATTTCGATTTTGCATTTGCACCACGCGACTTTAGTTTTAATCTAATTCGTTTCGAAGGCTACCTAGTTGGGACCTTTTTTTCGAAAAATACGAGCAATCGCATAGCTGCTGCGACATAGTAGCCGAAGTCCACCATTGTTTGGGCCCGTATTTCCGAGCCTTTATTAGAGACGAGGACTGCACCGCGATTGCGGAGGAAGACTCGAATTCAATCACGCCCTTCTTGTCCAAGCAATGGGGATAAGCCGATGGTGCTCGACGGGGTTTTCAGAAAGGTATAGAGCACCCAATTACCTGGCTGGTATGGAGGAGTATGACGCGTAGTGTTGGTTTAGTCTCAGACTGCTTCGCCACTTGAAATTTCGACTACAATGTAAAATCGAGAACCCGCTGATGGCAACTGAACCAAGGAGTTCCGTCAAGAGCGTGGAAATCTTCTTAAAGCGGATAAAAAGTATCGACTTCATCATGCTATACTCCCTGACAGCACAAGAAACGTCAAGCGTGCTCCGTCCAGTGCCTTATTATCGCCCTTCGTCCAATGAGGCAGTTCGATCATCAGATTTTTAGTAGATTCTTTTGCAGTAGCTCCAAAAACAATAGAGGAGTTTTGGGGCACCGGACTTTTGCAGATTCACGGCAGTGCGAAAGCCGATCCGGTAAGAGCTGGGCATGTGCTACCGCAGAAGATCGCACATGCGGAGTGCGTACCGGAAGTCTAAACGTGGAAATGTCCTCGAATCGAACCAGGGATATGCCCACTTCTAGTGAAGAGGACCCTGTGCACAGGTCAACAAGGTTGGGTTGTTTGTGTGAATAAAGATGCTGACACGGTTCTCACCGGTCAATTGAATAAATCCGCTTGAGCATGCATGCAGAAATGCATGCACAAATGTTGTGCCATACGCGTTTGGACTGTGATATTCAAGTCGCGATACCTTTAAGCTAACAAGTGGCTAAAACAACAGAAAATATGACAGCACAAACAACTATTGTTCGATGTCTATGAATTGCGATACCATTCGTCACGAGATTCACGATGAAGCTCACTGTGAATGCGGTGACAAAACGTTTGAGTAAACACTTTAATGGTAACGAGAAAGCATTAACTCTCCCATGTTGCGAGCCGACGTCATCAGTTTTGAAGCCGCGCCAAACGGCACCAAAGTTCCTTTCTTTGAGGGAAGCCGAGATCTGATCACTCCAGCTTTGAGGCCGCGCAAAGCCACAGCCAAACGGAACGTAGTTTCCCCACTCCCAATGGCCGGAGCGCAGGGAAACCAAAATCTAATGGATTTCGGCTTCGGTCCCATGTGGCTGGCGCGCGTCATAGTTTCAAGGAACGAGGCTCCCATTGGCCGCTGGGCATCAGTTTCAACGACCGCCACCCCATGGCGCTGCGTGTCCGGGCTGCCAGCACGGCGGTAACACGAAGCGTCTGGTCGCCGAGCGAGTACAGCGGCTCCACGCCCAAGGTCAGCGCGGCGAAGAGCGCGCCCGCTCGGCCGCCGACGCAAGTACGCCGCAGACGAAATAAGGGAGCGGAAGAACGACGTGCATGCTTTCGCATTCACAACTCCCATAAGAAGGGCTTAGGTGTACCTCGAGCCTTCTCCATTAACTCAATCTTCTCGCAAAATTTAGCGGGGAAACTGAATTGTAGCATATGTCGTATCGTCAAATTTTCCGCTAAATTAGAGGAAGCCTGAATTGGTGCATAGGTCCAGTAACGTAAATTTTCCAGTAAATTTTGCGGGGAACTTATATTTTTCTGCAGATCCTGTGACGTCAGGTGACGTGACATCGATCGTCCTGCCAAATTGCGCGGTGAAACAAAAAATGGACGGCGGAAAGGTTCACAAAACCAGAAAGGGGGGGGGGGAGGGGGAGGGTGTAGCTAAAGAATGCCATCACATTAAAACACATCAAAAGAAATTGCAGGTTCAGAGAAAAACCTGGGTTAGATATTTAGATATTTGCATATATTGTACTACATACATTAGAACTAATTAGGAACCACATAAATACGACGGGGATAGCTGTTGACTTTATTAGCATAAAAAGACTAATTGTAAATAGCACATAGTTTCATTAGTGTGGCACATAGGCGATGTCTGAAGGCCACCCTTGTAATAGAGGCAAAGTGCGGGTGTTCAGGTGCACTTTGTCCGGTAACAGCAGTCGGGGTAAACTCCAGTGCCTCGTTCCAGCTCGCAGTTCGATGGTTTGATGACGTATCCGCAGCTGTGGGCAACAAAGAGAACGAAGTATTAGCTCACAAGTTGGAAAAAAAAAACAGGACCAGGACCTTGCGGTTGTTTTGACACTGACCCTGCGGAACACTCCCTGATTCAAGTGAGCACGTACACCAGCTTTATATCTATTGTCCACCTCGAACGCGAGCACATAAATTTACACTTGTGCATTAAATACATTTCCTGGAGCAACAGTAAATAATAGTGCTTTGAAGGCGATAGCATTATTAAGCTACTCACCACAGATTTCTACCTATGTATTTCGCCTGTAAGCTAAGTTTCCGCTAAATTTAGTGGAAAATTGACTTCATGGGACCTACTCCCAAATTAAGGTTCCCCGCTGAATTTAGCGGAAAATTGTTTCACCGGAATGTTTCACATTCAGGGCTAAATTCAGCGGAATCGAATTCCCCGCTAAATGTAGCAGACATTTGACTTCACGCGACTTATTGACCAATTCAGGTTCCCAGCTAAATTTAGCAGAATCAGGTTCCCAGCTAAAGTTGGCA
>JAZHYW010064656.1:0-46444 GCA_037355805.1 Ixodes ricinus | reverse complement strand
GGGAGACACACACACAGAAAAGGTTTCACTCCGTGGAAATAAAGCGTGCTATGCATACTTCACATGTTTTACTTACATCTAGCGTGCTGCTGCTGTTGCTGCTCTCCACAACTGGAAACACAAAATTATTTGAAGACTCTAAAACTTAGCCTCTGGAAGAAGACTAAAAAAAAAAAAACCTGCAAGTTTATCGTTTCTTCGAACGCACGGAATGTTGTACAAGAGGGTTAGCAGCGTTTAATCATGCAAGCCCCTATAAAGTATCTATATTTCCGCCCCTGCGCAAATTGCATTTATTAGATCAAATGGTATTCCGATCTTTGTCATTCGCAGGTATGCTCCTATTGTTCGCCGTACTTCGATGTCTCCGTGTCGTAAACAAAAGTGACCTCACAGACTTTCTTTTTTAAAGATTATGAACCTTGTATTGGTTTGTAAGGCCAGTCTTTAATAAAAAAAAAAGAAACGTAGCTGTCTGATTCTTTTTTTTTTGTGCCGGCTAATTATTTGTTGGCATTGAGTGAAATAATGACGCCATTTCTCTAGGAGGATCCTGGGCCGGTCTCCTGCAGTTCCCCCTTTTATTAGACAGGGGATCACTATGCACCGACTCAACTCTCTGGTGTCAATGGATGGATGGATGGATTTTAATGGCCATACCCTTTGCAATGGGCGGTAGATTGCGCCACCTAGCCTAAGTCTTCAAGGCCACTGCGGTGGCGCTGTGGTCAACACTGCGCAAGCGCAGACGATTTGCTTTTACAGAACATGCTTTCTGCGCACGCGCAATACCCGCACCTGGCGTGGACGAAGGCGGGCTCGTTTGCAAACAATGTGTCATTGCACACGGCTCTGCACATAGTGGCTCTGGAGATTGCCGTAGATTCGCTAATAGGTGGACGTCAGAGAACGTGTAAAAACGTGCTCTTCCAGGTGTCACGAAGTCTAGTTCCCGATGTTTCAACGCATTTCATCTTCTTTCGATCCACATGACACGGTATTTCAAAATCGGCTATGATTTGACGATGTTGTAATTAGACATATTTAATGTACCTTATACGTAGATTTTTACTTATTTGACGAATAAAAAAAGCCAAACGTAGTGATGATATCTTTATTTATATGAGGCACATTGCTTACACTGTTTTGATCGACAATACTATATTAGCGCTCAAAAGTTGGCCCGGAATTCAAAGTTAACATACATGAACACGTAGAAACAAAACCATATGCAGCCGTATTAATTCAAACACGGATCTACAGGGAGTCCCCAGTGAATACTCGTATTTATATGAGAAATTGCTTGGTCCAATAAACGCGTATGATCAGATAAGATCATATATAAAACGTATATGAACCTCATAAGAACTCAAAAGAAGTTATAATAAACTTGTTATCAGTTTCTTATATATTCTTTATACTCCTGTATGGTTATTATACATTCTTATATCACCTTATTTGACCATATGACTTTCGAAGACATTTCTCATAAAAATACGATTTTACACAGCGGGTTTGATTTAATTCGACAAATATTGAAGAAAAGGTTGAGAATCAGATGAGTGCTGTTTTCACAATGAATTTATCTAGCTCGGAGGACGCTATATGAGTAGATAATAGTCATGGAAAGTTGGCCAACTAACAAAAATTCATATTTATTTCTTCATATATATTGGTTTTAGGGGACTTGTCGTTGCAGTATTGACGGCAATTTCTATTAATGGTCAAACCAGCAAAAAATATTTGCCAAAAATGAAGCTCTTTAGAAATTAATTGATCAATTTTCACCTTTTTTTAAGTGGAATAAAAAATTGCCTTCAAAAAGATCGCTGCAAGTCCTGCCCGCAGTGACGCGTGTAAGAGTGGCGCGCCTCGTTTCAGTCACCTCGTCACTTGTGTCGTGAGGGCACCTTCCAAGGACAGGTTGCCGGCATAATGACGACATGACTCAAACGACTAGGTAACTTTTCCAAGGGTCATGTACGCGATTTTTAAACCGAGCTAAAATACGAGAAAATGAACCAGTTAATATCTCAAAACTAGTACATTTGCGCAACTTATTTCAATTTGTTTGGCCTCCAATAGTAATAGCCGTTAATGCTGTCAAGTACAATGTGACCCCTAAATCCAATAATTAAAAGGCCGATTAATAAATTTCGCTTTATTCGCCACCTACAAGGACGATTATCCCCTCATCTAATGTCCGCCGAACCTACTAAAAACATGGTAAAGGTTGCACTCGTTTAACTCTTACCTTCTTAAAAAAAACATTTAACTAAAATAAAATAATAATTAAAATGAAACACTATATATTACAATAATAATCGACGCAACGCGTCACAGCACAACCACGTCTCAAGAATATTCGCCTTGGAACTGGAAACTGGTAGCGTAGGGGGTCCTATTAGGGATAAGGTTTTTCCATCAATTTTATTCAGAGGTTTATTTTTGTACATGTTATAAAGTACTACTGCTCGTTTAATAGACAGATATACACGATTGCTGGCCTTTGAAAACAGGAAACAGCGCCTGCAGCCTCATATAGGATGCGAGGATAATCTCGGATCTCAGACATGACAAGAGTCTGACGCGAGATTGAAGTTTTCCACTGCTTTCTTTTCCGGGTCTCTGGCTCTGATCAGAGCAAGGCATTCTTCATTGGTATGCGAGCTCAAGAGGTAACCGAGGTTCAAGACGGTAAGCGGAAGGTATAGTTTATTCTCATGCCTCAATTAATTTTCAAACTGCTAGCATCCGGTTATTACCGGCCATCACCTTCTTCAAAACAAGGTTACAAATTCGGTCCTAATTTTTGCCCAGCTATCATTAAAAAAACCTTGTTGTTATGAACTAATTCAATTTATTGATTTACATGAGCATTCTAACAGTAATTGAAAGATTTGTAGAATTTTAACTTCAAAGCCGTTTTCTAATCCTTGTAAACCTAAGAGTATAAAACAAAATATACGTGACCTTTGTGTGTTCTAAACTGGTTGTGTTTGTGACGTTACAGGGTCGGCAGACGACAGTGCATAAGTTAGAATGCAATGCGAAAATGGTTTGCCAATATAATGCACCAAAATTTAAATGCCTGGAGCTTAGTTTCAAAAAATAAAAAAATCTCCACAATGCTATTAGCTGATTTATTAATAATATGTTGATGTGTTGAAGGTATAGCATTTTTTCATAAGCCTGTCAACCAAGTTGTCGTAGGTGAACGAAAAGAATGCCCTAAGTAAGGAGTCAATTCATCATTCAAGAAAAGTGCAAAATCAGTTTGCCACACATTCAAGACTCCTTATGTAATCTACATATAGCAAAGATGACAATGGGAAATCGAACACATCTAAAACAAATTCTCGAATCCGATTTTTTTTAATTTATCACGAAATCCTGCGATTTAGCGTCAGTTTTCAGGAAAAGGTGTTGTATATTAAAAACTTTTGACACATTGAACAAGTTATCTAAATGTAGACATTCTGCACTTCTAGAATGTTCATATAATTAACTCACAAATAAAATCAATGTGCTGTGATGATACCTTATCCTTGTATTGTCGCAGGCTACTTTGCAAATATTAATTTATTCTCAGTTATAACATTATCATCGGGTTTTATTCTGCCTGCCTTTACAAGACGCCACAATTGAACATGGTGGTAAACTATCAAGCGAGTTCCCATGTGAATTGTGGAGTGCAGCGCAAATGACTTGACGAGTGCCATAATCGGGTAACTGTAACTCAGTCACAATTCACTAAGTTCTTAAGTACTGATGCTGATAACAAAACAATGTACAGCTAACGAAGTAGAGATTTTTATTATGTTTGTGTACTTGAAAACAGGTAAAGACAAACGGCCTTTTGCTGAGACTGTAGTGCACAGTTGTCAAATATTTGACAGTGAAAAGCTGGTGAATGTCTATAGGTGCTCTCAGCACATCTGAGCTTCGCCAAGCGCGTAAAAAGGAGAGAAAGCCCAAAGGCGCAGCGGCAAAACAATTATTTTCGCTGGTGAAGGAACTGAGCGACTCCCGGCATCATTCGGCAATGCGGCATATATTGTGTATCCGCGAAAACGAAAGATTCCACAGCCGCGGTTTTCTAACTAATTTAGCAATCGACATCAAAGTTTACCGGTGAAATGTAATCATCTTGGCTCCACAAACACAGGAACAGTGGTAAGAAAGCTTAAATTATGACTAAAGTGCAAGCTGATAATTAAATCGGAGTATATTAAAACAGCTTTACGTATATAGTTTGTACTTGTGGTGCTCCTAATGATGCCGAGGTATACAAATTGTTTACTAAAAATAGATAACATGATATTCAATCATGAAATCATTCCCTATAACCAGTAGTATTAAGAGGGAATGTCTCTACTTGTATTGGGAGTGTGATATCTAGTTGATCCCGAAAGTTTTCGTCCGTTTAGCAACATTTAGCTGGCTTACTTCCGCTTTGACAGTGTGTAGTGTATATGCGACAAAAAAACTCAGAAAAAAAAGTAATTGCCAGCCTAGTAGACACACCCACTTGAACGTCAGCCATGAGTATATTAGGTTCAGCATTAAAATAACCGATCATTAGAGGGTCCTGGCCCTCCTAAAGTTATTGCACACTTCCGATATAGGTGCGGCGCAATCAGGTAAGATAAATATCAAAGCAAAAAGTTACAAAGAGCGTAAGCCTTTTCAAAATTAGGGGCACGTAGCTGATGGATACTTTGGTCAGAAATGTGCGACATGTTGCCTAGACCATAGACCATTTGTGTATCTTAAGGTCCTCAAAGGAGCGCCTTTCACATGACGGTGAAACGGTTTTGTGCAGGGCGGCAATCAAAACCAACGTATCTCTAACATATTTCTTTGCAAGCCATTTTGATTAGAGACGTGGTAAACCTTTAACGGACCTCAGGTTCGAATAAATTGGCTAACCTTAGAACTCTTTTGAAAATTTGAAGATGTTAAACTTTTTACGCAGCATTAGCCGACCTCAACAAAAAGTGAAACTTGAAAGTAATATTTACAAACTAGCCTATTTTAATTTTTTTAAAATTGGTTACCGATGCTTGATCATATAAGATCAAACTCATTAGCTTTTATTAGCTTAGCTAGTTTGTTAAAATGCTGTAATCTACCCCCCGCCAAACAATGCCAGCTTGTTTTGACTTACGCGTCACATATGCGCATAAGAGCCGCACTTCTCTTTAAGTTCTGTAGAAATTTATATGGAAAGTTCGAGAAAGTCCAACTGTGTCAAACTCGAACCTCGTCAGGTTTGCGACATCAGTAAATTCGTTACATTTCCTCTCTCTTGCTATATATATACTATATATATATATATATATATATCGCTCTCTGTAAATATTTTCGCACGCAAAACGATATATTTTTTTTTTTTGTTTTGTGCAAGGTGCACTTACGTGCCAGTGTTGGAAGAACTTGCACGAGTTGCAGACTAGTGTCGGGTCAAGCCGTTCACCCAAACTGTCGCCCGCATGTGGTTTGTGGAAGATAAAGAAACTAATCGAGAGACGAACAAAAAATCTCGGCAGTTTGCAAGCCATACATCCGGTTCATTACTTCATATTCCAGTGTTGTTGTTGTTTTTATTTACTGTAAATCAACGGTAACCATACAGACGCGTGAAGCATGCTGCGACTCAGACCTCAACAAAGCTTTTTTTGTAGATTCGTTTCTTGTGTAGCCACGGCTGCAGTAGGGCCATAGTCCTTGAGGCACTGGAGCTGCGTTTTGGCGTAAGAGGTGAAAGCAGGTTCCAAAGCTGGGCTCCACAGTGCTCATTGCGTTCCACGTGTTCCACATTACTAGCCTGGGCGCCGTGTGGTTATCCGCAGCGAGGGAACAAGAAATCGCATGCCTGGTTCAATACAATGAATAAACATAAATACTTGTTGAGACCATTGACTGTGCTACTTAAGGCCATTTTCTTTTGCTATAAAAAGCTTTGTAAAATAACAAAAGCTCGGCAGATTTTAAGACGGCGGGGTGAAGACTTCTAAACAGACCTATAAGGCATGCTGAACGGAACTTTAGCATTTCGCAAAATATGGCTGCAGATGCGTTGAACGGGACGGTACGAACTCCAAAACATCACTCATACATCGATATCTCAAGCGGATGGCCGTACTTTTGAAGAAAAAAAAAGAAAAGCGCAATCAAGCAAGGAAAGTGACACAACGATTATCTTCGAAAAGTTCAGAGTGAGGTGAGCGGCCCAGCTTCTCTCCTCCTCGCTTTGGTTTATTGGCTCAAGGGGACGAAGTGAAGAGGAGAGGGAATGAGAAAACCGTCTCGTCTGCCTCGTCGACCGTGTTCAATCACGCACCACTCTTCCAAAACTACGACCATCCGATATATTTTTATGAGTAATGTTTTCGGGTTTTGCAGCGTCCCGCCTATCGCTCCTGTGATGTTTTGTGAGCTCCAAAGTTCGGTTCGGCATCCTTTTAAGAAAACTCTTCAGTTCTTGCTCACTGAAGAGGTAGCAGGTGCATAAGATAAAGTATTGGGCGTAACGTGTCCGTAAACGTTTTAGCGCATCTTGCTGGGTATTATGTTTTACGGTCGTCTTAGGAGACCTAGATCCACCAGCTAGCCTACGCTTGGAGTATCGGCATTTTATTGCCTGATTTTCTTGTTGGCGCCCGCATTTTGGTGCTTAGTGCAAAACGGGCGAAATTGGTGATCGCTCCTATAAAAAATTACGACCTCCAGAGTTCTAAAGCCGTCATGAGGAAGATAAACGCAATAAAACTGTGTTCAGTGGCGAGATGTTTTTAATTAATGCTTTTAGAAAACAAAACACGTATTCTTGAACTGCAAAAACAAAACTGCAGATAAGTGGCAACACTGATCTGAAGCGCCAAGGTGACTGAAGCGTCGTTACTCTAAACCATTCTTTATCTAGAGACTCTCAGGCACGTTTTGAAGGGCGTACTGCCATTTGTCTCCACTATATTTAACTCCAAGTCGATTTGGCAAGCCTCTAATCCACGTTTGAAAATCTGGGTGTCTCCATCTTAATATGCCGGAGCGTGAAGACCACGTGATAATAAAGCTTTTTAAAGGTTCGCCCACGGTTGACAGAGTGGTGCCCCAAACAAAAGTGTTTATCACTTCATGGGGGTAGACCAGAAGTTGAAACATGGCTGCTTTCGAACGTGTATATTCGTAACTCTCAAGAACTGGCACTTCTAATTACATATTTTTACGGTGTTTCCAATGTTCTGCTTTCAATCCACGTGCCTCTCACGAGGCAGAGTCCCGAAGACAAAACTGCACGTTGTCACAAAACTGAAACCCGCGCAGACGAAGCAGACGACTTTTAGGTCACCTGTCTAGTACCGCCTTCGGCCATTGACTTGTTGGTGGATGTTGTTATAGTCACTCACAACTCAAGAAGTTCAGGATGTGGTGAGTCCCGACCATCCAGTCAATACGATGGCAGCATTAGCCGGCAAGGACGCCGAAGGGCCAATCACAAAGCAGGAAGTGGGAACATTGTAAGCAGCGCCCGGCGTTTATCTCAGTGACTCCAGTGCACACAAGGAGCTGATAGTGCCCAGCGTTTGCTACACTCTTCCACGTGCAACGTGCGCAATTCAGATTTCACTTTTGCAAGAACAAAGTTCCTCCTAATACTTAGTTCACCAAAACGAATTTAGCATTATGCGTACTGCTTTGAAGATCGGTTCAAAAAACAAAATGAGTTAACTAACTTTTTTCCCCTGGAGCACGACAAATAGTCCATCCGCAATGAGTCAATACCACCAAGAAGACCAGACCGCAGCACGAAAATTTGCTATTAGAAACCTGGACCGTCTGCTCTCAGCTCTCTCAAAGCCTTTGGGAGTGTCGGTCACTAGAGTGAACGGAAGGGGTAGGGCGGATAACGAGGCTGAAAATATGTTCACACCTAAAAGAATCTGGGGTACTGTAACATAAAACGTCATGTCCATGTATCATAACGCAGGCCGGTTTTTTTAGGTCTAAACATATGTTCCGTCTTGTTATCCGTCCAACTCCCTCCCTCGAAGGTAGCGGCTGGCTTTACTGAGTGCTTTGCGAGAAAGCAGACGCTCCACATATTTCATAGTATAAAACATATAGAAAGAACAGCGATCACACAGGCAGGCTAATGAACTTGCAACATCATGGAACCCCTTTTTTCACTCCTCGGTCTTGGGTTTCCAAGATGCTGACCCAGAACTCAGTAAATCAGACACAATCAATAAATGCAAATCTTCCGAGTATCAACAGAAACAAAATTAGTAATTCGGTTACCACTTATCACAGATGCTCGACTTGCCCTTTTTCAGAACATGTTGCTTCTTGACCACACGGCGACATTGAAATACGGTGAGCAAAGTCTCTAACAAAGTCTAGAGAAAAAAAAACAGCTTCTTAGTTTTAACTCTACTGGAACTGTTCGGAATCTGCCAATGGTGGTCACCTCGCAAAGCAAAGCGGGGACGAATATTTTATTTTATATTTCAAGATTTTTGTCTCGAGCACTTATTTGTTCCGAAAAGAAAAAGTGAAAAGCTTAATTTTATTTAAATCTCATTATTGCCACAAAACGCATGTACAAAAAACAGATTTAAAAAAAAACTGACCTAATTTTGTTTTGACTCCAAAGATGTCCTTGATCTGCAGACACGCTGGAGACTCGTGATAACATGTTGGACAAATATCAAGAAAATGCCACTAATCTCTAGTTTTGTTTTATTACTTTAGCTTTTTGAAAGAAACTAAACTCGTGAGCTTCTCAAGTCTGACTCTTCTTATCTGGAACAGGCCATGTCTTTTGCAACTCGATTGCGAAACGTTGACCTAGAGACGCCGCGAGTATGTGATAAGCAATAAGCGCAATCACGTGGCAATGCTGAAAACGAAGTTAAAATTCCAAGAACCTTGTTAAGAGTAGTAAAAAAAAATGGCTGGAAACTTTAGATTCTTCTATAGTTAAGAACGAAAGAAAAAAAAGTTTTTTTAATCTACTTATTGAAAGTATTTTTTTCTTATTCACAAAGCAACTCTTCGCGTCTTTTTTTTTCTCTCTTCTGTCGACTGACAATTTTCGTTAAGGCGCCATCTGTCAATCTAGTCAACAAATTTAATGAAACCAAAGGGTACAAATGCAGTTTAAGTCTTGTCGTTCGGACCTGGAACTATAGTTACGATCTGTACATTTCGCAACTCGAACGAAAACACAACGACAACTATCTGCTATTACGTCCGCTAACAAAGAAGCTAAATTATTCGCGTTCTAACCACTTACTGTACCTCTATTAATCATAAAGACAAACTTCCTAGTTTGTAGCACCTCATAAATAGTCAACTATATGGTGCGGTGACTGCGGAACTTTTCCCTGTTATGGCCGCCGACAACATAAGATACGGGGGCGGGGCGGGACTGATGATGACCACTCTTCTTGCCTCGTGATTTACTTCTGCGGCGTTTTTTCGTTGCTTGCGAAATTCTGATATCTCATTGGTTTCGGAGAGATAATAGAGGTCTCCAAACACGCCACCCCTCGCGTTTCTGAAGTTTACGGTGACTAGAAGATGTAATAAAGGAGCTTCTAATAACCCTTATTTTTGCAGCACATTTCTCACAATAGTAGAGAAAAAAACATTCATATCGAAGCAGTAAACAGTGATGAGTTCTCGTGAAAAGAAATATAAAGAAGGTATGACACATGAAGTTGAGAAGCTGCAGCTTTTTTCTTTGTTTTATTTCATTTGTTGCTATTGGCTAACTCAAATCACATTATTGATGTCACGGTGCTTGTAGTTTATACCGAGATTCCGGTACTTGGTTTATTCACTGCACGGAGTACTAGAGGGCAACGTCTACAGCATTGATCTCTACTGTAGGGGGCTGGATGACGCGTCGAGCGCGCGGGACTGAAGTCACCGGAAGTAAGCGGCTTGTCCCGGAAGTGAGCGCTTGGCAGGCTTTGTAACCCTTCCGTGTGCTGGTTCGAAAAGCGTCGAGGGCGCCGGATTTTCGCTTGTCACCTCAAGAGAGCCTGCCTGTTGCGCAGTAAGAGCGCATGGAGACCCGAGAAGTATCAAGGGAAGCCATTCAATGTAAACATTTTGAGATTCTAGTTGATCAAGTGTGCATATGTCCCCAGTTCAAATGCCTCATTTTCGGAATTTAATTCGGATCATGATTATTAAAACTTACTCAAGAGACACAGGAAAGTAGGGACCACAACATCGACTGAATGTATTAGGAAGCCCAGCAGTCGCCCGACTTCCGGGACAAGCATCACACTTCCGGTAGCTTCACTTGCGCCCTGCACAGAGAGCGGCTATGCGCCACCCAGCCCCTATAATAGAAATCAGCAAAAAATTAAAGAAAAAATATGTACATTTTTTTTAATTGCAAAAATAAACCACGCTTCGCCGAACGCTCAATTTCGGCCCAAATATAGAGCTAGGTGTCTGAACCAGGTGTTAACGTTTCGGAACTATCTGTTATCTAATTGAAAATCCATTTGATTTTCTAAAATTGTCAATGTGAAAATAACGACCGACAAAGCTCCATAATACATTATGCTTTATGGCGCCTGCTACAAAGAACGGGTTGAAATGGGCCGCATTTGCCCACTGTAAATTTCAAAAAATCTTTTGAATAAGACAATCGTTTGTGCTGAAACTCTGGCATGTTGCTCGGACCTCTAGTGCTACACTTGGGAGGAGACTTTGCGAACGGCAACGCATAGTTCATTTTTGCGGTGAAAGAAAAAGAAACACTGTAAAGTTTTTTGGTGGGGACACACTGTATTTTGTAGCTAAGGTAAACTTAATCATGTTCACTCTTGGTTAGGGCATTTGAGAATGTTTTTCGATGTAATATGTTTGTATTTTCTACGTCTCAATAGATAGAAAAGCAATATCGCAAGCATTAACTGTTTCGAACATTATTCTGAAGTCACCGCCAACTTAAGAAACTCAGGGTGAAGCTTATCATGTTCACGCTTTTTGCTTCACTATTTGTTCTTTGGCGATCTTATCATCTAGCGCCCTAATCGTGTTGGCTGCGAAGTGATAAGAAGGCGCTTGGTGCTCGCCCGGCTTTGACATATTTTGCTTGAAATTAGAATACCTAAAAGATAAAAATGTATTAGACAATCCTTTATAAAGAAAAAACTTGATATATTCCAACTCGTCGACTGAAGACTACGTAAACTAGGTAAACCTTCAAGCATTATAAAGTCAAATATATAAAAACAATTTAAAAATAAAAACGTTTGGTTTATTCAATAGAAAAATGTTTATTCAACTATGTTATTTACTATCGAAGACAGGGTGAGACTTTGAGAAGCGAGTATCCGTGTCAAATTTAGCCATGCGCGTTGGTTCTTCCTCTAGGGTCACCATTTTAGGATAAGCTGAACACACCCTTGTACCAACTTGTTTAGACATGTCTTCAGAATCAGTGTACTTATTATGGGAGTCCGTGTACGTACTGTGGCTCCTGGCCTTCGATATAAAATGTGACCATCGTACTTTCTTGAACAATTTGCTACCTTTGTTGAAAGCATATTGGAAACAGACTACAATCAAGGTAACAAAAAGCGAAAAAAAGTGAAAGCTTGGCAAGTTCAAGTACCTTACTATCGCTCCTGAGCCAATAACACTGAGTCATTTAATTATTTATTTCAAATATCCTCCAGGCCAAGGAGGCATTGTAGGGGGAGTGAGTTACAAGTAAAAATACAAAAAACAAAAAGAACATTTTATGAATGCAATAATTTTATGTAAAGAAGCTACTACAATATTGACATGAGCCAGATTTAAAAGCGACGCTATCAAAGTAAAGTTACCACCAACGCTGAAACGTGGTTTTAAGAAAGCATAGTCCGGAATATGAATGAATTGTTTAAAAGTTGTAGTTTTACACGACGGCATGCCTATCTTGTGTTTTTGATCGAGACACAGTGATATGTAAAAAGGCTGTATTAGTAGCTTTTCACGCAAACGAGAATTGTGATATGTTTTGTGAAATAAATATGAAAAAGAAAGTTCTCTACGAGATGCAAGGTTAGGCAAGTCCCAGCAACATTCTGTAGATGCTACGCTTGTAGTCCGATGACAGTAAGTATGAAGCGAACAGATCTATTTTGAATTGCTTCAACAGCATGTGTCAATTTGTCAGTACCAGGGTCTCACATTGAGAAGGCATATTCCAGTTTGGAGAGAACAAAAGTTTAATGGAGAAGTAGCTATACAGACATGGTGACGAACGGAAAGTTTTGTTCTAAAAATTCTAACATATGATTGACTTTACTTGCTATGTATTGAATATGACTTTCCAAAGACAAGTAATATGAAATATTAGTTGTCTAGAAATCTGCTCTAAAGAAGGGTGTTTTTGTAGTAAAATGGGACGTCATTGTGATGTCGAGAAACCCACATTGCCTTATATTTGTTCGTGTTAAGTTCCATGTTCTATAAGTCACACCATTCCAGCACGCGGTTAATATCAAAATTATTCGTCACTTCATGACATGTAAAGCAGTCATCGGTGAATGAACTCATAGAAGATAAGACACACGAGGGTACGTCGTTAATATATATAAGAAGGAGCGGACCCCCAGAAAAAACATTGACGGACACTTGACGTTACAGAAACTAAAGGTGAGGAAGTGTTAGTTACGAATAAAAATTGAGACGGGATAGTTAAGAGAGCACGAACCCAAGAAACTACGCTCTATTTAATATTTAGTGAACTTAACTTATCAAGTAGTAGGTTGTGTGACACCTTATTGAAGGCTTTGGAAAAATCGAGAAATATAGTCAGCTTGGGAACTGCGATCAAGAATGACATTGAAGTCGTGACTGAAAGTTAGTAGCCGAGTTTCACGGAAAAATGTTTTCCCGAAGCCGTGTTGCATCGTCTAAAAAACAAAGATTTGATTCCAAAAAAAATGACGAGGTGTAAAAATATGATATGGTCTAGAACTTTGCATGGTGTACTGGTTAGTAATATTGGAAGGTTAGTGACAGGACACGGTTAATCGCCAGCTTTGTGTATCCAGTCGTCGTGTAAACATCAGAGTTCAAGAGATTGTTGAAACAGGTTTGCCAGCATTATTCAAGAATATTCTGCAATATTTGAGGAACTTGCGATTAATATCGTCGACTCCCGCTGACCAAGTTAATTTTAAATAATTAATTACGGTAACAATTTCACTAACATCAATAAAAATAAAAAATATGTGTATAAATTCAGTTTGTTGCAATGGGGGTAAAGGGGATGAATAAACGACCGAGAATGAGTCGAGAAATTCCAGGTTCAAAGCCGATGCACAATTACTGAGGCTTAGGATCTCCTAAATCATCAAACAGGGATATTACTGGCTTCTTACTGCGATTGATAGCATTCCAAAACTTTTTTGAAGTGTTTGTTTGCATGGATGCAGAACAGTAAGTAGCCTTGGCTTCTGAAATAGCATTTTTGTAAATACCAGCGGCATTGTGATAATCGGTCCAATAGCGCCAATAATTGTAACTTTAGCTGCTCGAAATTTCGCTTTCTTTATTTTCCACGAAGTATTTTTAATGTATTCGTGAACCCGGGAGACTGCGGAAGCTTTGTTCGTAAAGGTATGTAGGTATTGTTGAGGCGCGTAGTTTAATTTTTAGATAATTATCAGTTATTATGAACAGAACATTCCGAAAAGTTGTTTAAGTAATCATCATGAAAACACAAAGTTCATTCTTGACAGCCTCAAAGTCCGCTTTACCAAAATCACGTACTTTTTTATGTTTCGGTCCGTTTTGAAATGGTACATTCATAAAGACATGTAATAAGGTATCACCACTAAGGCCCTAAATGTAGCTGATTGAAGAAATTAGGGCAGGCCTGTGGGTTAGCCCATACTATAGTTGGATAGTTGAAGTCGCCAAGCAGGATTACCACACAGGAAGGAAAACGAACTAACAATGAGTTAATCGCACATTAATATTAGCAACGAAAAAAGAATTACTAAATTGCGCGCCATAGCATACGCCCAATAGGATATTTTGATGATTCATGTACAAACAATCTCGAGTTCTTTTTACAATTAACTACTGAGGCGCACATAAAATGATTCAAGATTATTTTCAACCGCAATCAGTACACCACCACTATTTTTTGTCACCTCTATTGAGACAATTATCGTTCAAGCGCTTTTCACAACAAAATCTTTCGGAACTAATAATACGAGAGGAGAGCCACGTCTCCGTCAACACCACATCATCTGTGCTACACGAATCTACTGCCGAACACAAGTCATTCGTGAGCCGGAGAACACTTCATATATTAGCACAAGAATCGACACGTGGTCGCCCCCATCTGAAAAACTCTCACCCCTCGGTACATGCTATGATGACGCAGTTGTCTGCGGTTGGTTAGAAGGAGCTGTCCCTGTCTTATCTGCTGCGTGCGTTTGAGAGCCAAGACCAAGCTCAAAAACGGTATCTGAAATTACGGTATACATGTAGCAGTGTTTGTTAATGAACAGTTTGTTATACCGCAACTGAAATACGGAAATTTGGGGCTTTCACAAAGTCAATAGGATCTTTCCTGGCGAGGCGTGTTGCTGGAAAGAAATCTTCACTGATGTAAGTAGTGCTTCCTTTAATTTTTAGTCATGAGTATAATGTTTTGTCTTTGACCTTTGGCGATGAAACCTTAATCACTAGTGGTCTACATTAGTTGGTATTGAAAAAACCAATCCGATGAGCCCGGTCGATACAATCGGGTGAGAGCTAAATGAAGCGGGAGACGAGATCAAAAATTTTCACTTCACTTTTCACTAACATTTCCGATTATACATTCGGAAGACCACAAACAAGAAGGTTATCCCAGCATGAACGAACTTCTAGCTCATTAAGTCGATCGTGTAGGCTAGCTTTGTCGTTCTGCAGAGTATCAGCGAGGTCATGCAGCGAGCAAAGATCGTTGTTGGCCACCTCAAGAGCAAAAACCTTCGTTTCGAGAGGGACAATCCGATATCCTATATTGTTAATTTTCGCGTCTTTGAGTGTTGGTTTTATTTTAATATTTCTTTCGCGGTTTTTATTAAACTGCTCTACCTCTCCCCGGAATGTAGGGAGGCTCATTTAAGAATTTACACATTTACGATAATTGTAGCGCCAGGGCTTCGCTCACAGGGCCGTGTTTAAGATCAATATCAAAAGAAAGTAACAACTCTGATTGCAAGATATCAGAACACCCCGCAAGCAGCTCACGAAAACACTGGGGCATGAAAAAAACAAAAATCAAACGTTGTTAGGTGTTTTTTGTTTTGTTTATAATGATGAAATAGAACCAACGTACACAATAAAGCGGACTGGGTTACATGACTGCACACTAAGACTGTTTCCACGCTCACTTGACAACCAGAGGGTGCTCCACGCTTTTGTAGTGACAAAGTCATTCAGTGACGATTTCGAATATGTTGCCAGCTCAAACGGGGCAAAGATTAGCCGCGACCAATTTGCATGGAACGCTGTTCGGCGCGTCGTCAAAATTTCTCCCACTTCACAAGCACCTCTTGGGAGACCGTTGATGCTGTTGACGTTGGTGCTGTGACGATGACTTCCATGATGACGATGGCTGGAGGAACGTGGCACACGGGCAGGTCGAAATATGCAAAATGAAGCGGACGGTGTCAGATGACTGCATCCTAAGGATGTTTCCATGCCCACTACATGCAAATTGGTAAGAACGTCAAAGAGAAAATTTCAAATAAAAAAGCGTGAGGACGTTAAGCCACGCCTTGCAATTCTTAAGCTCTAATTAACTACAGTAGTGATCCTCTTTACAGAACGCTGCTGACGAGATGTCTTTTTTATTCATTTTTAACATCAAGATGTGCTTCTGGGCATCTTGAAGAGAACTGCATAATGGAACCGGACCAAGCAGTCTACACTGACTGCTCTCCGAAAAAGTGTGCGATGGGTCAGGTGAGTCAACTTAAACGGGACAAGGAACTTGTTTAATCCGTTGCCAATAAGTCGTAAAACCCATTTCAGAACTCTATAGATCTTTGGTATCTGATAGTTTCTTTGCGCGGAAACAGCATGGGTGTAAGTACGCTTATCAATAATAATTATGATCAGAAAATCTTTTTAAAAAGAAGTGCTTGCGAGTTTACAGTTACTCAGTGCACACAAATAGGCCGATCACCCTTGAGATATAAATAGCTCTTGTACCAAATTATGCGGTTAAAATACCCATTTTCCTCCACCACGAAGGCACGGAGCGAGCTATATGCTATCGCAGAGCAGGTGTTTCTGGAGCCGCGGCAACTCCGGCACCATAACTCCCGGAAAGAGACACACCGGAAACTGAAAATATGAAACGTCGGCACTATCAACAAAAAACAAACTGGCGCTTCGCATTCTAAGGCGTTCGACGAATGCAGGAGAGACGAAGGCAGCTAACTTCGCGTCCACACACGAATCGTTCCAACCAGAGCTGGGCGTTCTGACGTCCTTGTGCGCTCTCGTCTCCTCTTTTTCCTCGGTGTCTGCTAGTCCGGACCACTCGCGCTACATTTGGACGGAGACTAGACTTTCCACAATGTGTAGTGTTATTTATTTTTTCGATAAAAATACAAAAAAACTTTTTTGGGGGGTTACGAGCGGGGGCGCAGCTTGTACAAAGCAGTATTTTGATCACAGCCTTCTTTGTTGGAATGTAAGCGTTTTTTCGTGTTTTACAATATAGCAAACGAAAAACTGGGTTTCAATCAAGCGGGCGAGGGTTAAGCATGAGCACTTTACCCGAGGCTGCGGTCTTACTACTAAACGACGCACACACAAAAAAAAAATCTTAATACAGTTTAATATTATTGAACAGAAGTCCTCAAATAGGTAACACTCATCAAAAGAAGAAAAAAGAGAGTATTAACATTTCTTTTTAATGTTGTTGATTTTTGTTTAAAAGATATCAACCAAACATTCTGGGGAGCGAAGAACGACGCATTTTTTATTATTTCGCCGCTAAATTGAACGAGAAAATAAACGTTACGTGACAGCAGAGTTTGACACCACGTGACTTTATTTCATCTTAAATTTGGCGGGGAGTTTGACATCACGATTTAGGTCCTTTGTGTCACGTGGTACTATGACGTCACTCGTAGTACAGTTCCTCGTAAAATTCAGCCAGGAAACGCATGGACGAACGGACGGGCAAATTGTTTTCTGCTCTAAAACGAATCCAAGCAGAAGTTACTTAATTTTGTAAGACGTCAAGAACTTCCTCGACCTTATACGCCCAGTGTCTCTGATAATTTGTGACCGCACCAAAATGTAAAATGGATATTACCACCATTTTGCTGCTTTATATTTTTATTTATCTAGCACTTTGGTACGCAACGTTACACTCATGAGCCTTTGGAAGCTGAATTGTATTTTCCGAAACTTGGCGAGTCTTTTCCCGCTTAACTTCTGAACTTTGGCCTAAAAACGTGGAGATATTCGAGCCGCAGTATGTGTGACGACTTTCCGCTGGAAAACTCCAAGTTAAATTCTAAACAACTTTGTAAATTGTAAAGT
Source organism: Ixodes ricinus (assembly GCA_037355805.1). Taxonomy (NCBI): domain Eukaryota; kingdom Metazoa; phylum Arthropoda; class Arachnida; order Ixodida; family Ixodidae; genus Ixodes; species Ixodes ricinus. The sequence continues at coordinate 28,855 of JAZHYW010064656.1, read as the reverse complement.
AAATACTCGACTGCAAATTTTATACCGTGCACAAGGGTGTCAAAATTACTTGGGACCAAACGTTTCACAAACGTTTTCCTCATTTTATAGAACTGTGCTTAAATATGTGGTTTTCTGGAGTGTCAGAAACCTTGTAATGAAAAAATTATGAATTACAAACGTACTATTAAAATTAAAGTCCAGGATGTTCTTGGAGTCCAAGATGTTTTTTCTCGGCGTCTGCCTGAACCCCAGAGCGTCCGCAAGCGTCCTAGTTGGGTGGAACCGGTTGTGCTCCATCACGATGCCTGATGATCACAATGCAAGTTCTGCTGTCCCTAGCGCACCAAGCATATTCTTCGCACGTGGGACGGATGTTGACTATCTTTACGTATATCTTGGCCCTACGCCATTTTTTTGTAGCAGGCGTCCATTATCGTACTCCCATCCGTTGAGCTCATGTAGCTCGTCATTAAAATCTCCCATTATCCGTAGATATTTACCATCTGCCAATTATTTGGCGTCGGCGGCTATGCATTCAACAAAAACATGTTTTCACGACGCGCGTATCCCACTGAAAAATACAAGACGCACACTGCGACAGGGACGCCTAGAAGTTCTCCCATTAACCACATCTGATTTTGCCAAAACCCGCAGTTCTCTCTGGCATGTCGACCCAAAAGGCTTTGCACCGCCGCACCGCCGCCCAGCCGCCGCCCCTCGACACGGCTGCACCTCGACCAGCACCAGTCCGAATGCACAGGAGTCTCCTCAAAATCCCTAATGTGGATTTCTGCCACTCCAAACAGGGACATGTCCGTGGCCTCCATCTCCTGGAAAACTTCATGCCACTCCTGTTCCCACCGCGCTCCTTGAAGATTTAAAGAACCCACTCTGAAAGTCTGCTGTGGTCGGCATTTGCTTCTTCTTTTCTTCGCAATCTACCCACTCCGCTGCGCTGTACTAGGATAGAGGAATTCGCTGCTGGTACTGCCGGCTGGTCGTACCTCTAATTGAGCCATCCCTGTTTCGGCCTTCCCCACCGCACCTGAGAATCCACGCAGCGCCATCTCGAATGCGTCAGCGTGGCAGCCAGCAAGTCCCGCAGCGTCTCACAACGATGGTGACGCTAGCACGCAACAACGCCAATACAGACGCCTCTGCAGCTCTGCGTACACTCTTGCCGAGCTTCGGCACGTTTGCCATTTGAGTAGGTTCGGGGACCTACTTACCATGACGTCATACGCAGGCCTTGTCTTACAGGTGGTATTTATTTATATTTATTTATTTCAATGTCCTCAGGGACCATAGGGCATTACAGAGAGGGAGAGCATACAAATGACGCTGCGCGGTCACAACTCCTCGTAGCGCACTCAAATGCGGTCAAAAGCAACTGCGTGATTGGGACTTCTCGCCGAATTTACAACCTTACAGGGACCCTAGTTTGAGTTTCTCTTTGTCCCGGGTCCTTCTAAGGTTTTTGTGGAGTATTCGCCCTGCAGAGTAGTTTGTTCGTGGTTTTTATTTATACTTTTTTTTTATTAACGGCTCGTTACTCGTGAGTTCCCATCACACTCTCCCATTGTGTGGGTTCTTGGAAGCCAAAAAGTGCGGTTTACGTAGATATTTTTTCTCCTGTTCTCTGTTTGATCTATACTTAATGGGTTTTTATCCACAGTAAAGTTCAGCTGTGTTTGAGACGTATATTTTGTTTTTCTCTAGTCTCGGCCTAAACAATCTCAGAATTACGGATGCTTGCAGACGGTTTCAAGTCAAATTATTTTTCCTTTGATGTCGTGGCCGTAAAGTTCACGTCGTTTCAGGCATTTTATAGAATGTTGTGACATTGTAGTTCGGATATATTTATTTCTGTCCGCAAGAGCCCACCGCTTTAATACTTAAAGGTGCAAAAAACCTTAAAAATAAGTTGTTTTTTGACCATTCATTGTAATGGCAGGAATTATATGACAACTAAATTTGTTGAACTCGAAGGGCCGGACCCGCTCACTAATTCTCTTGCACAATCTCATCCAGCGGAAAAGAGTTTACCAGTGGTGAAATGCTACGCCCCGTTTACCGCTAAGTTGATAGGGTGGTGGAAGCTACGTGCTCGCCAGGCCAATCACTCATCTGCACCCTTCGCCTGACTCCGCCTTCTGTGCGTGAGTACGTATACAGGATGTGATCACGGGGTTCCAGTCCGAGAGTTGACTTGTTCGACGAGCACGGATATCATTGCATCTGCCTCCTTGTCATCTTTGAAGTGGAGACACAGGGCGCGGAAAAAGTAAGTTCAACAATCGCTTGCTTATTTGTATTGTACAAGGAGTGGAAGGCTCGAACCCTTGGTGATCGAAAGGCCTGGACTCGCAATGTCGGGGTCATGGCCAAGCTAACCATAGTCAATTACAGCTAAATAAACGCGAGGTATACGTAGTATCGTTAATCTCATTAACGCCCCTCTGCCAATGGTATTGCAGGGTTCGTTCATAGCAGAGGTCGCCAAATGTTTTGGCTAAAAGGCCGGATCCGGGAGCTGCCATAGTCTCAAGGGCCGCAATATAAATTAGACAATATTGATAAAGAGGGCTCTGTTCAGATAAGGTCAAACACGCAAATTCGGACGTGTTTTTTTTTTGTTAAGTTGTGTATATATTACTTTTCTACATGTTTAGGGAACGTTACCAAAAACGTTTTGCAAAAAACATAATACTTGAAGTGAAAAAAGGTTTTTGAGTGCGCCAGAACGGAATATTCGATTTTTGAAGTTTTCGTTTATGTCACGTTTGGTTGCACCTACCACGCAAACTAAAAATATCAGAAATCTCAAATATTTTCCTCGTATAATAAATAATAGAAACTATTTTTTTAAATGTTTACAGCATTGCAGAGGTTATATATTTTGGGTCAAAAAGGCGCAAACGTGGCTCCTTTGACGTTTTGTCACTAGATTTATGAGCCGTTATCTAAAAAAGTTAAATAGTTACAAGATTGAAACTTAAGTCATATATTCTTATTAAACTTTTCTTTATAATGATACATAGATCTTTACCTCATCTCAAACATATAAATTGTTATGGCGCTCCCAACTTGTCCTAAGGATAAAAAACTTCAAGGAACAATTGCAAAAATAGATATCTTCGATTTTGTTTAAAATTATAGTGTTAGTTCTTAATTATACTTTTGTGTTTGTTTGTTTTGTACAAAAAAATGTTGCATCATTTTGTTTCCTTTAAAGTTACAGCGCTGCAAAGTGTGCCTTTCACGCCGGCATTTTGGCATAATGCCACAGACGCAATTATCTTTTGATTCCGTGTATTTTACGGATAGATATAATTTTTGTGCGTTTTCTTTGAGTACCGGGCTCAAGTTCAAGTATCCCACTAAATAAAGCAATACCTGCGTTGCTTTTATTTTTATTCATTTAACCAATAAGCCTTTTCTTGCCCTTTAAAATTACAGGCTCTAGGAGCATTAGTTGAACATTCTCCACAAAAGCGAGACAAAAAAGTGTAATTGCTACAACAATTTTTTTTACAGAAAGCAGTAGAAAAGTAAGCACAGCGGTGCAAATTATATGCGAATATATATATGGCTATATTCGTGATGAAGTGGAAATGTTTGAGCCCAAGCTTGTTACACTGCTATTGATGACGGTTGTACGTCCGGCTGGCCAAGGTAAACCCGCGACTTCACTGGTAGACATTCAGTAAGACGTGCGTTACGATTAAACATATTTGCAATTATGGATTCCAATAAAATAAAAAAATTAACATTAAAAAAATAATGACTTAAGATATCGAGCGCACTATTGCCCACGTTGGCATAAGGGCGTCTTGAGAGGTCCGTCGTTTTTCCTTCCTCATACCCGACTGACGAATTCCGCAAACCACTCACCTGTAATGCAATAATTTTAACAAGTGCTCGAAAATCGGTCAACTCCGGGTCTGGCACCTAATAGGGAATGCACAAACTGGAGGATTTTTTCCCGATCCTCTTCGGAGGATTGACATCCAGATCTTACACACTGCAAAAATTGCTCTTCTTTGTTATATTCGTTTAGTGTTTACTAATATAGCGACCAAAAATACACTACAGACGCTATAAGTCGTTGCCATGGCTGAAGACGTTCTGCCAAGACGCAACTACAAGGGACAGGCAACCACTTCGTTTGTTTATGACCGCAGCGCGCGTGTTGTCTTGTCTCACGATCACAAGACTCCGCGACCTCCCGAAAGCGTGACAGGAGAGGGAAAGAAGGAAAGATAATACGTCCTGCGCGTTTCTATGAAGCAACGTACAGAGTAAGTCTAAGCATGTGGAATTCAGTTCCTCCGGAAAGGAAAGTGCACCAGGAGAAAACAGGCAAGAATTTCGTGTGTTCTGCGGCCATGCCGTCTCCGTCTTCCCTGAAGCCCCTCTTTAGGTTTACAAGAGGGGGGGGGGACTTCCGCCGTAGCGCTTCTGGGGTTTGCATTCTGTATGAACCGCTGCCTTTTTGATTTAGAGCTAGTTCGATGCCACTCGCACTGCGCGCGTCGCTTTTAGGACTCTCAGCATTTCGCTTTTGACACCGGCGTTTGCTACTGGTGACGATGTATAGTATATTGACAAAAGTGTTGCTTAGGACCGGTGCTGCCAGCGAGTCAAAGCGATAGCACGTCCCTCAGCAAATAACGTGCACGTGGAGACAGGGTTACAACGAATGCCCTTCAAACCTCGTGACTCAGAAATTGGTTTTAGGGGTGGTCGTTTGGGTGTTTAGGCTTAGCTGCTTGCGCTTTGCTTTCCGATCTGTCACGTCGAAACGATGCAATGCAAGAAAACAGCTTTCGCATCGGTAGAACGCCATCTTTTAAATGCACCGACAACGTGATTATCGACTTTTTTGGCAGGGATACATTAGGGCCTAGTTTTGTCTGCTGTTTCAAGAAGAGCTCGCTGCCACGTACCTGAACTCTGACAATCAGAAAGCCGGATTTGGATTACTCCGCAAGGCTTTCAAATTTCTCCTCCTAGAACGCTGCGGCCGTGAGACAGCTTCAATCAGTTCGTGCATTCCCTATTTGCCACATTCAGAGTTGACGAATTTTCTCGCGCTCCTTGGAATTATTGCAATACATGTGAGTGCTCAGAGGAATTCGTCAGTCTGGTTTAAAGAGGGGCAAAAAACGGACGTCTCAAGACACCCTTTTGCAAACGCGGCAGCTAGTGCGCTCAATATCTTTACTCGTATTTTGTTTTTTACTTTTTATTTTTTTTTACTCGAATAAGTAATCAAAATAATTTATTTCTGTAATTTCAAACGGGCATCTCAGCGAAAATCTGCCAGTGAAGTCACAGGTTTACCTTGGCTCAGCCGGACCTACAACCGTCATGAATAGCCGTCTAACAAGCTTGGTGGCTCAAACATTCCCACTTCATCGCGAATATAGATATACATATTTGCATATAATTTGAACCACTGTTCTTACTTTTCTGCTACTTTCTGTAAAAAAAAAGAGGAACTAATAGTAGCGATTTGTGGGTCGCCCGTCCAAATCACATGGTCAGGCCGAGTTCCATTCGCCCGGAGAAAGTCCCACGGGTCCGGCTCTCGTCCCTGAGCTGGCTGTCCTCGACCTTGGCCGTTGGTTTTCGTCTGGTTCGCTTTGTACGCCCCTCGCCCGCCACGAGCCTTGTCTTTCAGTTCCTGTCTTCCTTCTCTTCTTCTTACTAGCGGCGCGGTCCCTCCACGTGCCACGTTGCTCATCGTCCTCGATAGATTACAAGTGGAACAAATGCGGCTAAAGCTCCTAGAACTTGTAACTTGAAAGGGCAAAACAGGTTTATTGGTAAATAAGTACAAAGGACGAGCAACGCGGGTATTGTTTGATATAAGGAAAATACTTAAACTTGAGCCCAATACCCGAACTGAGCACAAAATCATAACTAGTCATAAAATATACGGAATCAAAAGATAAACCCGTCTTTGGCATTGGGAAAAAATGCCGGCGTAGAAGGTACAATTTGCAGCGCTCTAATTTTGAAGGAAACAAAACGACGCAACATATTTTTTTTATAAATTAACACAATAAAATTTTTAAAAAATATTTAGTGTCGAAAATCAAATTTAACAGTCACACAGCTTGCACTATGCTGACATGACAGTGTTGGATAACTACTGCACGTTTTCTACAAAACGTTAATTTATAATACATTACACAACTTCAAACCCATGCAAGCTTTAAGTCTGAATGCATGTATGGCAATATTATTTCCCGCCAGAAAGCAAAACAACTGAATAAGTCGCAAAATTCCATATGCCCAGCAACTTCAGACCATTAGTGCCCGAGGTCCGATTGGATAGGCCCTTTCCACTTATTTTATTTTTAGTCGTTTTGTAAGGTGTAAGAATATATTGCGCGCAAGAGCAGCAGATAAATACGAAGGTCGCCGTTTCGCAAGACGAGACTTGGCTCCACCGACTATAAGAGCTTCGGTAATGCGACACGCGAGGCTCAGACAAAATACAGAACTCAGAACGTGATCATGAAGTTCTCTTCTCATCTTTTTTGTGGGCTTGTCGCTGTGTTTACAGCCTGGAGTCTTGCGGACGCTTACGTTGCTCGTGCTAAAGCCGAAAATCGTGACGGTAAGTGTGAATTCCTATCTGTGTCTGCTCCAAATAATTATGTTAAAAAAACAGCACCCAGTAGCCGTCAGTCATCAAACTCCCCGAAACAAGGCAACACGTTTTAGCCTTCGTTTCGACTTACTTCCATGCAATGACGATTCAATGTTTGGCCTGAATCGGTTCATTCATTTATTTCGGAGGAATACTCATAGTGATTGAAATATTATCGAATTTGAGCGTGAAAAACGTTTTGTGGTTTCTTGATTTTAAAGGCATCAAATCTAATTCAGCCGTTCCTTTTTATAAAAGTTTATGCGTGTATGCTTTTAGGGTTAGGAAACCAGGTATAAAACAGTCTGAAGTGACGATGTTACATTCTGAAACTATCCCAACATTATTTAAATCATAGGCATTCCTATAGTAAAATCTTAAGTTTAATGCATCGCACTTTGTACAGAGTATTTTTTTAATTGATGTACAAAAAAGATCTCAAAGTCAGAGCCAACTAAACAATTCGAGAGCAATAACTCTTCTTCCTGCATTCAAGTGTGGAAAAAGAAACAAAAGCACATTTTTAAGAGATATCTATTACCAAGAAGATGTTTTGTATCAGTTCTTTTTAGACAAACGTATCAATTGAGGACTACTTTGCATATTTCCAACATTTTCTTTTTGAGGGGTGAAAACTTTTGCATTGTCACAGTTTTACAACATTTTAGTATCCCATTAAAAATATACTTCGAATGCAAACCTACAGTACTTGTGCGTATAGAATTTTATAGATGGGAATTCATTCGCGGTGGCGCCATTATTATCTGCCCTTTGTTAACAGGAAAATGTTTTTTCAACAACGTCACAATCGAACATGGCAACGCGTACCTCAGTGAGAACCCGTGTGAATCGTGGAGGTGCGATGCTACCTCGTTGGATATTACCATATTCGGGTATGTATAACAATCATGTTACTTCAGTAAGACGTAACAATTGTGCATATTCGGGAGTGTAAGACAATCACCAACCAAGCGTGGAATGATGGCTTATTCATCTCGAAGAGCAAACCTCGAAAAGCGGACTCAGTATAAGTTGTAGTGATACTTTTAATCTACAAAAGAAATGCTAACAAACAAGTTTTCTAACGCGTTCAGGTTGTACCGTCTTCTTTACTGTGAGTACGAACAAGTGAGTGGGGGCCTGTCGGTACTGAAGCTACTATAAATAATTTAAGCTTCAAGCTAAATATACTTACGGCGTCTTGGTGCCTAAAATAATGGCTGCCAGTTTGTTTTTTTTATTTAAACAATAATTTGAATTAAAGGTAATGGGTTTCTGTCCTCCAGAAGCGCTAAAACAGACTGCGACAAAACGAAACGATATTGCCCGAGCTTCCTGGCACTCTAAACATCAGGAAGTTGAGGCTTCCCAATGTTAACTATCGCCAATAATAGACTTTTTCAAAAGTTTATCAAGCAACACTGGCAGTCGCCATTGCTTGGACACGAAGCGCGTGATTGGATTCGATAACTCGCCTAACGCTGAGGCAGCGCTCGTTTCCAACACGAGCAGAGCTAAGTTTGAGCCGTACGTTCACGCAGTCTTCGTGTTCAATACGCGCTCAGAGTATGTAACCAAGTAATGGTGGACAGGCTTCGGCGCAGACTTTTGAAAAGGGTTGCGCCCGCTCTTCACCAAGCACGAAGAAAATGGCGGAACCCCCAAGCAAATTGGAAAATGAAGTGTCGCTACTCTAAGCGTGGCATACTATAGTGGCTCTGGTCGCTACTTCGAGCAGCTCGTATACGCGTGCCCTGCAATTATAAGGAAGTGAGAATGCACGTGTGCACGCCGAAGAACAGTTTGGTTAGGAAATATGCGGCAGTCTGTAACGTAAAAAGGGGAAGACCGCTTTATACAAAGTGCTCTGCTCGCCCTGAATGGTGGTTTTCTTATTAAGCATAAAGGGCGTAGTTCATTAATGGGAGTAGCTTGCCCGGCTATTCTTAACCTACATCAAACTATAGTCTAGAGTTCCTAGAGAAAACCACACTGCTTACAAACATATTGCCGTTTGCCCACACCATGGTGTGGGCAGTGCGCGTGTGCAGAAACCATGCAGATTCCCGCGAGGTGAAGTGTGTACGCATGCGCAGTACCAACAGCAGCACCACCGCAGTGCCGTGACGTCAGAGAGTTGAGTTGGTGCATAGTAACTGCAATCTTAAGAAGCGCGAGGCGGGGCTTATTATGTTAATGTTTGCCGCTTCGTCAGTTTGTTCTTCGGAGTCCTTACCGGCTAATGGCAAAATTTCATTGGCTGCTGAGTGCTAATAACGTGCTCGGAACTCGCCACGCCCCAGTTTCCGAAAGCTGTTGGAGACTATGTGGAGCGCAAGTTCGTCTGCTTCTTTGCAGGGGTCGTGGCGACGTCAGGACTCCTAGCCCTGATTAGCTCTGATAGAAGGATAGTGGGTAGAGCTCAAAGCAAGCTGCCTTGAGGTCTACCCACTATCCTTCAATTAGAGCCAATCAGCAGCTCGGCGTTCTGACGTTACCACAACCCTTGCAAAAGAAGCAGACGCAATTGCGCTTCGCACAGTTTATGTTGCTCGGAATAATCTCATATTCCCTTTGTTTTTCGGTGAAAGGTGCGGAGTCGTTGGGGTCGGAGAAGGTTGCAGGTTGATCCCGGGTCATGGAGTCTACCCAGGGTGTTGCCCTCAACTAACATGCGAAGTTAAGGAAGACTCAAGAGAGCAGCACTCGGGCCAACACAACAGTACTTCCGAAGAGACGGGCGATGATTAATACCAGCAATTACCAACAATACAGCTGATCCCCAACTCCGTGGTTTGGTGTCCTTCCTCGTTGACTCGTCCACGCCAGTTCCACACGATACGTCACACATGCCTCGATTGACAAGCTAAGAAATCTCAAGTGAATATACTTTCCTCCAATGCCCTTGGAAGAGCCAATCGCTGCCATCTGCTGATGGTTCTCGGCGAACGGGGAAGCTGGAATTACCTTGAGACCTGTAAAAACTTATTTAATTCTCACGCACCTCGGCCGACCTGACCCACCTACCCTTTGCAACTCTACTTCTACCCCCCCCCCCTTCTCACCCCCCAACTTTTCTCCCCCGAAACCCCAACCCCCGAGAGCCAGTGACAAAAGCGCCCAGTGCGCATACACTATTGGCCCTCTCTTTCCCCCCAAACCTCTCTCACAACGCTTCCAGCCCCCCCAGCCTGCTCTGTGGCACTGAGCACGATGAAAGATCATGCTCAAAGGCACAACGGAGACTGATTTTTAAGTCAAAGTATACTTTTAGCCTCTTTGTTCGCCGAACTCCGTCCTTAAGTTTGAGCGATTGACTCTCCCAAATCATAGAGTGTAACTGTGGGGGTTTGGAGATGGCAAATAAAACTGAAAAAAATATCGCTTTGACGAGGCCCCTGGCTCCTACATTTCGCAAATCGGGACAAAAAAATAGTAATAAGTCATCGAGCCATTCTCAAAATAAACGGTTTCAAACAAAATTACAGTCAGTAGGCAGGTGATTTGGTAGAAGTTTACCATGATGCCAAATGTATCGTAATACCAAAGGTATCGCAGTGTGTGTGTTCCGTGGTTCAAAAGCATTGAATATTTCCTTTTTGAGACCTCCAACGGTCTAGAAGGTTGTATCGTCTAAACCGCAAGGTGGTCGTGCTCGGCAGGTGGTTTCACTTTGTTTTGTGGTCTCTGTGAGGTTTGTGCGCGCGACCTTGAAGAAAAAAAGGATGTTCGGCAGTTCTGTGGTGGTTGTAGCTCTGTATATAAGGAGGGCGGTTGAATAAAATTATCAGCTGAGTTAGAGACAGTGTATGTTCCTGTTACCTTCACTTTCATCATAGAAAAATGTTTTCTCCTGTCCCAGCCATGGGTTGAGGCCATCATGAGCTCAAGCAATCAATTTTAAACATGAATTCTGAAACCTAGGACGTAAATAATACATATAGAAAAAATGTGAGCTTACGTTGAATGGAAACACCTGAATTGTTTGAAGAATTCCGGTGATGCGCGTAATGTCGATACCACCTAGAAAACAAGGCGTCCGTGTTTCGCCCCCAAACGTCATCACTAGTGAATGCACAGAGCGCCGCGTAACTTGGGTCAGCGTCGTGCAGCGTCTACCAACCGGTGTGACGCTAACGGGCGGCGGCGCCAAGACAGACGTGTCTGCCACTTTGCGTCCCTCGACAAGCTTTAGCGCGCTTGGCGCTTGGAGCAGGTCGGGAGTCCCCTAAGGATGACGTCACGCCCAGGCCTTGTCGTTTAGATGGTATAGGTAATGTGCGCTGAAATTTATGAGGCCGTAATTTGTTCGAAGATACGAAAATAAAGAAAAAAAGAACGTACGCAAAAAGAAATACCAAAAGCACAGTCGGGATAATTATTACCTGGTTGCCCACGCGCATAACTATTTCAAGGCAAAGAGTTTCAAATCGATTATTGATCACGCTGCAGTCACGAGAAAATCGGATGATGTCGACCGGCGAGAACTTCGTGACTTGGCGGGTTCACCTTGGCCATGACCGTATACACATTGAGCACCTCTGCCTTTAATACCGAGGAAGCTGCTCGTTCTTGAGCATGTATAAACCAATAAAAAAGAACGTCCTTGGACAGATTTAAGTAGAGGTTTTGCCGGCTGTAAGCGAGTAAAGGTTACTTAGAAAGGCCGAGTCGCATTTGCCTACCTGGTGACGGCGATATGCAGGCTTCGGCAATGGCTTTCGTCCTTTTGCTAGCATTTACAGCGTTCTGGAGCACCACCAAAGCGCGTAAAGCCATTGCTCCAGCTCAAGTATTGGATGGTAAGTGGCACCGAATTTTTCTGTATATACTGTGACTAAGAAATATTTTTGTAAGTCCGTTGTATCTCTTACATTGTCACAAATGAAACTATAAAACAGTGATAAATCGTCGTACCGCCCTCAGATCGTGTATCCCTACTGCGTGATGCACGTTAAAGGCCCCAAGCGGGCAGGGGTTCTGCTGTACATTTTTTCTTCTATAGCGGAGATAACAGACGCTCGGTGGGGCTGGCTAGCTTTACGCTGTCTAAAGATACACACAACAAAATTATTATGTCTTATTACGTCTAGAGAGGGAGGGGGGGGAGAGCAGCGTAATATCCACTCCTTCTGGAAATGAAGCATTTCTTTCCTTTTTCGGGAATCGTGCTACTTCTCGCAATACACTCTTTATTCTACTATAGTCCCTTTTAAAATTTGTTTACTACAAGCATATACAAAACTTGTTTCACGCCTTTCGATTAACAGGCAAGTGCAAGTACAAGAACGCTACGATTGAAAATGGAGGCACCTTCACCAGCAAAGAGCCTTGTCAATCATGGACATGCGTTGCTCAGCAATCAGCCGTTATAATAGCTGGGTGAGTGGTCTCAATATTCGTGTTAACCATTTATTTATTTATTTATTAAACCGCATTCTAATGGACGGTCCAAGCAGGATGGGATGAAAAATACAGTAAAGCCCATACAAGTTAACAAATTAGTAAATAATAAAAACGATCAAAACGTCGCAAGATGATGTAAAGGGAAAAAATCGTCCCTGGGAAACTTATTCGAGCAAAAAAAATAACGAAGAAAATGCCCACCGCCACTGGACACAGCCCTATACAACGGGATTGAACTAACTGTAAATCAAAATAAACAAGCAAGGCGCACCTTCAAAAAGAAGAATCAACAAACACAATCGTAGAAAGGTACACAATTCATAAAGAGATAAAAGAAGAAAACGATTTGTGCTAATTAGCATCCATGCTAATTAGCACAGCCAATTCTATCGTCTGTGCCTTGCGCCTGAACCCTGGTTTATATTACCTAATAGCGTCCCGAGAAAACAGACGCTTGCACGTTCTTTATTTCACCCTGGTATCCTCGAGTATTGTTCAGCTAGTTAACATCTAGAAAAATAAATATATTCCGTAATGCATTATCCTACCCTACACTCATTGTGTTTGATATGCATATAACGTGCATCCGTTGGTCATTGCCGCATTATCTTCCATTTAAAAAAAATGCCTGAGAAAAACTTTGCTTAATACAAAAAAGGAAAACATTTAAATCTAACTAATTTTACTCCTGCAGACACATTTTTAATTAAGGTTATTGTACAAAGAACAAGAAGTGAATGCGTTCGCCCAGGTTCGTTTTCTTTTGCGGCATTACGAACGCGCTTTTTCAGTTATCTACCGTTTAAAACTACAATATGTCAAGCAGCACTCGGTCACCGTACACTGCAAATTACTACAAGCATCCTTATCTTACGATTTAAAATGACCAAACCCATATTCCAATCTCAGTTATTTTTGTTCCTAAGGAAACAGACCTTTAGAAGAAAAATCGACAGATGAACATAAGTGTAAAAATATCTTTATGCATCTTATTTTAATATTTACCAGATATAAACTTTCTGTGAACACTGTGTTTTTGCGTGAAATTATTTAACATATTTGACATTACTCGCTCGTTTAGGCTATAAAAATAGAAAAAGTTAATAAAGGACTGCTTTTGTCACTCTAGCATATGGACGTGTCTAGAATTCATATTTAACGCGCCATGTACACTTGCGCAGATATATTGCCAGATGTCAATATATATGATCAAAATAAATAACGCTATGTCCTTTGCAGATTCCAAGTATAAAGCCAGTTTCATTCTAAAAGTCTCAATCACGTGTTCTTTTCTCCAGCAGAGTTTGTACGATGTGCCTAGCCGACAACCTAAAATATTTAAATAAGTTCACACTTTATATTGATTGAAAATATTTTAAAACCACACAAACAGGTTTTGTAAAAGCAACGCAATTAATATAAGTTTAGAACAAAAATAAATGAACATCTTCTGCACAACCAAGATGGTAGTTTACATTGCGCTAGGAAGAAGTACGGTTAGTGCTCTGACGCACTTGTATTGCTTACTCAGTGACACGTTAGTTGCGTGTAAGTCCACTCAGCGGACGTCTTTTGCACTATAAGTGCCAAATGAAATTGTGCAAAATGTGACATCGACATTTAAAGAAAAGGGTTATATATATTCAGTGATAATGCCTCGGGGGTAACGTTAATTTTAAAAACTCTACTGGTATTCATTGTTTTTATTCTTCCCAGTTGCCCCATCGTGGTTGCTGGACCTGGTTGCAAAGTTGAAGTTGGTGCCGGGGCCTTCCCAAACTGCTGCAAAGCGGAGATATGTCCCTGATTTGCAAATAAAAGTTAATATGTTACCAGGGGTTCACTGCATCTTTAATAAAGTGTGTCTCTGTTTGTAATTTAATCTCAGGAATGCATACCAATCAACACCCAACCCTGGTGCATACGCTTATTTTGAATCGTGGCTAGAAAATAATTATCAAGCAAGATGTCATAATATGAATTATGTATCAAACGCACGACGACTCCGTGTTCCAAAGAGTATTTTTAAACTAAGTTCAGATGTTTTGTCGTCATCCTTGATCATAAATTCGCATCGCAGCGCCGTCCAATGGCGTTTTCCTTTGCATAATATCGACACTGAAATGTGGCACAGCCCCCCCCCCCCCCCCTTGAATCAATCACAAACGGATAAACCGCGGTAACGCAGCGTGGTGTGAGAATTCATCAAGGAATATATACTGTCACCAGAGTACTTATATTGGTGACATCAGCTTACAGAAATCACTTCCAGTATTCATCGATCAACATGATTCCTGCCATAATGCATAATACGTAGACATCAAAACACATAGCGAGAGCAACATACTTTTATGCATATCATACCATGCATATAGATACATATATACATTATTTGGTTCACCCTTAGATAGCGATACATAGGCACATGCTTAGATAAATGCATTGGTTCGTCCTTAGACACATAGATATATACATAGTCATAGAAAGATAGACAATACGTCGAAAAAACCGAATGCTGTCAAAATACCTTCATGCGCCCGTGCCATTTTCCGAATGCGCAACGTTGAGTGAACTTTTTGTTGTTTTCTACTGTTTCCTCTACAACACTTGCAGGAGCGCAATTAATGAACTGAACTGCCATATAATCTAAATAAATAATTCTTACAGTTATGTCTCGGTAATATGGACCTTGTTAATACTGTGAACATGGACCAGAATAAACACCCTGATAATATCCATCAATACCCCCAATATAGACAAAGTTTCCGGTGACGAAATTGGAAAAAACAACATTATTTTGTCTCATTGTAAACAACTCTCATTATATGCAATTTAAAAGAGAAACGATGATGTATATAATAGGAAGACTTGACTATAATGAGGTTTTAATTGAAATGTTAAGAGTTTAGTATGAGAGCGTCCTTTCAGCAACATATGTAAACATTTAGAAAAGAGAGCCGCTTCAAACACACCTTGTGCAATCATCGGGTCAACGGTGGCTGTTTATAGACAATGAACGCCTACATAGTAGCAATGAACTCAAAATGCCCAATAAAATCCACTCAAATTATACCTTTGGCAACCATTTTAATAACATTATGCCTCCCACTCTACAAATCTGGGCTTGGGAGGCAAGCGTTAAGAAAACACAATTGTTTCCTAGACCAGCTAGCCAAGTAGACCATACAAGGACCTAAATACTACCACGTCATTAGTCTTGGCAAATTAGATCATTATTCAAGAATGCAATCCCGAATACAATTTATCGGAGTGTATGCGTCGTGCTTCAACCTTCTGTATCCTGTCAAGAGCGTACAGTGGATTTCATAGAGCCCACATTGTGAGAGGTACGTAAGTTCTGTTTATTTTTTCATGTACTGCGTGCCCCCGATAAAACATTTACGGTGTTTTTTCTTATGTTATTCTTCTTTTACCAGAAAACAATGAACTACGCAATGCCGAACGCTCCATTTACGCCCAAATGTATCGCTAGCAATTCTGACCAGATGCCAGTTTCCCAACTATGCCGTTATCTGATCCGTTATTAGCTGAACTGTTAATCGGCAACCTGCACTGTTCATTTTTCTGCTATATCCCCTCCTCGTGCGATTCCCTTTATAGAAGTGACATTGAAGGAATATTAAACTGGAACTAAAAATGTATAAGTGATTTTCTCACGAATGTAATGGGTTAAAAAAACTAACAGGCCAAATTTCTTTTAGAACACAACACTAACATGATCCGGTACAAATATTTTGAGGATTTTTGTCGCAGAATATCACAGCACAAACGCTTAAAAACCCGCCTATGCCGTACTTTAAATGTGGGGTCAAACTGAATTCTTCATCCGGTAGATCATAAATATCCTTCACCAGAGTGCGTCACAGTCGTAACGCACGTAGAAGCGGTTTGAGTCGAACTACGTGGACCCCTTCCGGTCGTGGCTGGCGGCGTCCTGAAAGGGGCACTGACACATCAAAATCATATTTTTTTTTATTATCCGAAACGATTGAAAACGGTGCCGGGACATTACCCTCAAAATTCGAAACTTGGGAATTCAGTATTTGTGAATTAAAAAAACAATTTCCAAATGCCAAATTTGAAGTTCCCGCGCGATCCGCGCCAGTGCAGGAAGTCAACTTTTGCGGTCTCCTCCGACTCGACTTTTTCTCGGACCTCCGCTGACCCGATGCGAGGAGGAGGCGAGCTGGCGGGATAGAAGGGAGCCGGCGCGGGAAAAAACCGGTTTCTTCGCCGACTCGCCCATCTGCTTGAGCGCCGCCGAGTTTTCTGAGGGAGGACACAAATCTAGGAAGGGACATCTCACCGAACTCTGATTTTCGGTATTTCAAAAAGAGGGGCCATAGTGCGTTTGCAATTGCGTTAAAAAACATGCTTTACGATTGCCGTTATTAAATGTTATAGAAATGCCGCCTACAAAGCTTCTAAATTTCCTGATTTTTGACGTCATCGATCAAAAGAAGCAAGGAGGTAGCGGCGGGAGATTTAAACGCCAAAAATAAAAAGGCGCGCGCGCGCGCGGGAAAATTTTTTTTTCGCGATGCGGTTTTTTTTGCGTGTTTATGACTACAACGTGCGTCGTTTTAGACAATAAAAAAAATACGACCTTTGGGGTGTCAGTGCCCCTTGAAGGTCGAAGTTCTGTCGGGGAGCACCTCGTAGTTCAAGTCCCCAAGGCGGCCAATGACCTTGTAGGAGTCCAAAGTAGCGTTTTAACAGTTTCTCGCTGATGCCGCTGCGGCGAATGGGCGCCCACACCCACACCCTGTCTCCGGCCTGGAAGTCCACGTTGCGGAGACGAAGGTTGTACCGGCCAGCTTCGACACGATGTTGGTCCTTTATCCGAAGGCGGGCTAGCTGACGTACCTCTTCTGCCCGTAGCAGTGTTGCCAGGTCTACTGATTTATCAGTAGATCTACTGATTTCGTTCCCGGTCTACTGATTCACTGAAAAAAAAAGAAAATCTACTGACTTTTTTTTTTAGTAAACATATTAAAAATTTATTATTTGGCCCCTTCTGTTCCCAGGGTCGTCCACCAAAGGAAACTCATAATCTCCCAGAATTAAAAACGAAGCACTGGCTAGAAGGCCCAGATGCCCGTCCTATTCGAGTAACTTGGCCGTATATTCATCTACCTATTCACCCAGAGCAGGTTCGACGGTGACATCCGGGCCAGAGCCATATATGGGGAGAGTTTGGCCTGTCTATGATATCGCCGCCGTAACGCCCCCTCCCGAGTGAGCCAATCAGCCCTCGGCGAAGACCGACGGGCGTGAGCGCATGCGCGTGAACTCACGGCTGCTCCCAGCTGAGCGGGGAGGGCCCCCATTTTCATTCATTCGCCCGGCGAAATGCATAGGATCGACATCTAAATTTCGGTTCTTTAGTTTGATTTGGCAAGCTGTGGCAAGAAAATGATATAATGTTATTTAAAGAAATTTTAAAGAAATAAGCCCGTAGCAGACGGCGCGTAGCCTCGACAGTGCTCCGCGCCGACAGCGTTGCGTCGAAAACCTTCCACTGCCCAGTAAGGAAAGATGGCAGCTTGCAGAAAACTTGCATTGGACATGTACGCGCGCACTTGCCGGAACGTCTTGTTTTGGTTTCGTTTCAATAATAGCGACAGGTGGATGTCGCACTGTCGCCCTCATCTGTTGATCCCAAAAGTGGCTCAGTCTCGATTTCAAAGCATAATCCTCGAAATCGCAACACTAGTTAATGCTATTAATAAAAAATAAATAAAAAAAACATTGTGCCATTTTAATTTGTCGTCCATAAAGAATTACTAGATAACTGGTCTTGTTTTTATTTTCATCTTCATTTGTGTTTATTACCATGTTATTTGTTACTCTATACTATTTCCTCGAAGTGTGGTTTAATGGAAATAGCAAAACATGGCAAAACAAAGATTTCGTAGAATCTACTGATTTTTGTGCGAATCTACTGACTTTTTGGGGATCAATCTGCTGACTTTTTCTCCGTCTGGCAACACTGGCCCGTAGGGTGACCAGCAGGGCGTCGATCGTCGGTGCCGTCGTCCGACGGGTCGTTGGGCAGCATGGCATCAAGCATCGTCGTCACCTTTTTGCCGTGCACCAGCTGAAAAGGTGTAGTCCGAGTGTTTTTTTAACCGCAGTGTTGTACACAAACGTGACGTAGGGCAACACCCTCATCCCGCGTACTGTGTTCCACGTCCACGTACATCGAGATCATGTCGGCAATGGTCTTGTTTAGTCGCTCCGTCAGCCTGTTGGTCTGCGGGTGGTATGTCGTTGTTCGACGGTGGTCGGTGTGGCTCAGGCGGAGTATCTCTTGTGTCAGTTGCGCCATGAACGAGGATCCTCGGTCCGTAATCAGGACTTGGGGAGCGCCGTGTCAGAGGATGATAGACTAAACGAAGAGCTTGACTACTTCTACAGCGGTTCCCGACAGGAGTGATTTTGACTCAGCGTACCGGGTAAGATAATTTAAATAGTTGAAATGGCGTGCTGAGTAAATAGCACGCAGCAGGCCATTTTCAACCACAGTAGAAAAACATAGTGTTTTAGCTCACTTTCTCACCGGTTTCATCCGGTATTGTCGTCGACGGATTGAGTAACGCAAGGCTCTGACCTATTTTGTTCACGCTCCAAGGTTTTCAATTTATTCTTTGTAGTTCTTATCGGCAAACGGAGGTTTTAATATAGATCGTCCCGATGACTTCGATAACAATACCCGATATTCTGCCGACTTGTTTGCGCACGCAACGTATTTTTACCGGGTATTGCTATCGGTGGTATCAAAACAATCCGCTAAAACTCTCTAATATCGCACACTCATTGACCGCTGAGAGATAATAAGATGCTCTTGACTGAGAACACTTGACGTTTATTGTGCTCTCAGTGAGTATTGTATGATGAAGTCGATAATTTTATCAGCTTTAAGATGGTTTCCAGGCTCTTAATTAAATCCTTGATTCAGTTGCCATCAGCAGGTTCTCGATTTTACTTTGTAGTCGAGGTTTTAAGTGGCAAAGCAGTCTGAGGCTGAACCAACACTACGTGTCATACCATCTATACCAGTCAGCTAATTTAATACACTCTACCCTTTTGAAAAACCCCATCGAGTAACATTGGTGGCCCCCATTGCTTGGACAAGAAGCGCGTGATTGAATTTTAATTTTCTGCGCACGGGCGCAGTCTTTGTGTCCGATACAGGCTCGGAATACGGGTCCAAACAATGGCGGACTCCGCTAATTGACGCAGCAACTATGAGATTGCGCGCAATTTTCTAGAAAGGTATTTTGAAGGGGCCTCACGAACATATCAAGATTCAACCTCAAATCGCGAGAACAAACAAAGCGAGATGCCCTTTCACAATACACGTTTTCACCCACCCACTGTGGATTCAGCACAAACAAACATCTCTACATTTATATTACCAGCTGCCTTTTCTGCTCGTGCGCCGATACGACAGGAATTTTGCGGGCGAGTGTTACTATAGCTATGACAGATTATTTAAGTAACTGGGATTACGTTCTTTGCTTGATAGAAGTTGTTAAATTATTTACTGTTTTTACATATTATTATCAACCCAGCTCTTGACTCACCACTGCTATGTGCACCCCTTACTTTCATGCCTCCTCTCAGTCGAGCCGTTCTAAGTACCCTTTTTATTCCCTGATTTTGTTCCATTTACAAAAATGCAACTCGAATATAGCAAGCTAGATCAATCTGTAAGAGATTGTTTTTCTTTTTGCGGTATGAACATTTTATGACGAGCATTCAAGCCACTAGTGCGTGAATGACTATAACTTTGCGTGTCTCTTTTCTTCCTTGTAGGTGATTCACCCTATTGCTACGAAAGTTTATAACTATATATGCTTAGTTCTGTTTCTGAACACATCAAAATAACGAAATAATATAATCATGGAAGACGGGCCCGGTTAGCCACACTTGAACCACCGCATTGCAAAGGGGCCAGTTATTACAAAACATAGCGCCTAGACTCAAAACGGCTTGAGGGATATCTCCACGGGATGGAGACGTCTTGCTGCAAGAGATACACAAATAAGGCCAGACTTGGAAGCTGAAATTTGAGTATGGGTGCTCCCGCAGCAACGATAACAGTCTCAGACCTCAGTCGCACTAGAAACCGACACAGGACGCCAAGATGAAGCTCCCGACAGCCCTACTTTTGGCCCTCGTGGTCTCAGTTTCGATCTTCAAGGTTTCACTGGCCGAACCACCATTCAGTGATGTTGAAATCGTAGACGGTAGGTGCAAGAGTTTTTAAAGACTTTCGTTATTCGTTTTCGTCCAAGCGCTGTTTCTTTTCTTAGATATCCCAAGTGTTTAGGAAAAAAAAACATAGCCATGTTTGATCTTTTCATTGTCGAAAATTAACTCCGCGTCGACAATCGCTCAGTCTTTCACTAAATGTAGTGCCAGTAGTTCGGACCATTTGCCCAAGTTTAATAGCTTACAGTGGTCTGATTCACGAGTTACAGACAATTTTGTTTTGTTTTAAATAGGGAGTGAGAAAATTTAAACTAACAAATCCTGCGATGAATGAATATCAGTGACGTTCGATGCAGTGAACGAATCCCATTTTCTGATTGAAACTCTCCGACAACAATTACTACCTTTTCATTGAGATCATGTCAAGTTCTGAAACTTGGCCTCTCTAGTCACAAACGCTAGTACAACACAATGGGTGAAGACTGCGTTTTGTCTAGTTAATTTATGTGATAAAAAACGCTGCTGCATTTTCTCCCAAACACCCGGCACTTGTAATTTAGAAATATAAAATTTATTTTGTTCTTGCTTATACCCGCTTTCCCAGAAGAGGTAAAAGGTGATGCTCTACAACCGAAACATTCTTCAGCCCCATATTTTGCTCTTGCGTACTTTACGCAACAGGGAACGCTTCGGATGAAACGCCGCGGTGTATGGAGATTCAGGATGTCATAACACTGAATGTCTTTTTTTCTCCAGGGAAATGCACTTACGGGAATTACAGCGTGGCAGACGGTGAACGACTAAACCTGGCTGATCCGTGCCAAACTTGGCAATGCGAAGTAAAAGAAAGGCGATTTTCTGTGTTGAGGTGGGCGCTCTTTTTTTAATTTTGTTTTGAGCTACAACGCATAAAACAAACGCAGCATTTACCTTTAGAGACATACGAAACACAGGGTTTGATAAGTTTTAAAGCACTATTTCACAATGTAGAGCTATAGCTACTGTGAAAGGAACATGTCGCAAATTGATGCATAATTTAATCTATATATGATATATCGTTTAAAACTGCGAACTCTAATAAACACGTTTTTTTCTTGTCTTACGAGTGTTTTTTTTTCTATTCAGCCATCATTAAACATATTATAGCTGCAGCGTGCAAATCGGTACTAGATGATATTACGCTGGGTACACAAGCTACCTAAAATCAGCAAAAGGACATAATTTTTTCTGCTCCTGCATTTTTTCTAATCAAAATTGCCAACACTCCTGATAGAAAAACAAAGAAATAGATATAAAGCGCGAATGATTAAATCGAACAAATTTATCCATCATTCATTGATTTTTCCCCCGGTGTTATTGCTTTTTGTACTGCACTGTAATTTGTTTTATGATGTTTCTGTATCCGGGGTTACTTCAGAACAAAAAAAATGGATGGTGGAGGCAAATTTGTAGAAACCACACCGGTGATTATCCATGAATGCGATATCATTTATCGTTGCACACCCGGATCAGAGTGTTAGGTTCTCCGCTAAGTTTAACGGGTAAGCTGAACTGGTACGTACGTAGCGTGACGTGAATTTTTCGCTAAATTGAGAGGGGTACATGGGTCAATATTATGCTACATTTGGTGGGGAACCTCAATTGGTGCATAGGTTGCGTGAATTCTATTTTCTGCGAAATTTAGCTGGGAACCTGATTCTGCTAAATTGAGCTGGGAACCTGAATTGGTCAATAAGTCGCGTGAAGTCAAATTTCTGCTACATTTAGCGGGGAATTCGATTCCGCTAAATTTAGCCTGGAATGTGAATTGGTCATAGGTCACGTGAAACAGTTTCCCGCTAAATTCAGCGGGGAACCTGAATTTGGGAGTAGGTCCCGTGAAGTCAATTTTCCACTAATTTTGGCGGAAACTTGGCTTACAGGCGAAATACATAGGTAGAAATCTGTGGTGAGTAGCTTAATAATGCTATCGCCTTAAAAGCACTATTATTTCTGTTGCTCCAGGAAATGTATTTGATGCACAAGTGTAAATTTATGTGCTCGCGTTCGAGGTGGACAATAGATATAAAGCTGGTGTACGTGCTCGCTTGAATCAAGGAGTGTTCCGCAGAGTCAGTGTCGAAACAACCGCAAGGTCCTGTTGTTTTTTTTTTCCAACTTGTGAACTAATACCTCGTTCTCTTTGTTGCCCACAGCTGCGGATACGTCATCAAACCATCGAACTGCGAGCTGGAACGAGGCACTGGAGTTTACCCCGACTGCTGTTACCGGACAAAGTCTGCACCTGAACACCCGCACTTTGCCTCTATTACAAGGGCTGCCTTCAGACATCGCCTATGTGCCACACTAATGAAACTATGTGCTATTTACAATTAGTCTTTTTATGCTAATAAAGTCAACAGCTATCCCCGTCGTATTTATGTGGTTCCTAATTAGTTCTAAGGTATGTAGTACAATATATGCAAATATCTAAATATCTAACCCAGGTTTTTCTCTGAACCTGCAATTTCTTTTGATGTGTTTTAATGTGATGGCATTCTTTAGCTACACCCCTACCCCCTCCCCCCCCTTTTCTGGTTTTGTGGACCTTTCCGCCGTCCAATTTTCGTTTCACCGCTACATTTGGCAGGACGATTGATGTCACGTCACCTGACGTCACAGGATCTGCAGAAAAATATAAGTTCCCCGCGAAATTTACTGGAAAATTTACGTCACTGTGACCTATGCACCAATTCAGGTTGCCCTCTAAATTTAGCGGAAAATTTGACGATACGACATATGCTACAATTCAGTTTCCCGCTAAATTTTGCCAGAAGATTGAGTTAATAAAGAAGGCTCGAGGTACACCCTAAGCACTTCTTATGAGTTGTGAATGCGAAAGCAAATGCACGTCGTTCTTCCGCTCCCTTATTTCTGTCTGCGGCGTACTTGCGTCGACGGCCGAGCGGGCGCGCTCTTCGCCGCGCTGACCTTGGGCGTGGAGCCGCTGCCTCGCTCGGCGACCAGACGCTTCGTGTTACCGGCGCGCTGGCAGCACGGACACGCAGCGCCATGGGGTGGCGGTCGTTGAAACTGACGCCCAGCGGCCAATGGGAGCCTCGTTCCTTGAAACCATGACGCGCGCCAGCCAATGGGACCGAAGCCGATCCAATCCATCAGATTTTGGTTTCCCTGCGCTCCGGCCATTGGGAGCGGGGAAACTACGTGCCAGTTTGCTGTGGCTTTTGCGCGGCTTCAAAGCTGGGAGTCATCAGATCTCGGCTTCACTCGAAAGAAAGGAACTTAGGTGCCGTTTGGCGCGGCTTCAAAGCTGGTGACGTCGGCTCGCAACATGGGACAGTTATATGCTTTCGCATTAATAAAGTGTTTACTCAAACGTTTTCGTCACCGCATTCACAGTGAGCTTCGTCGTGAGTCTCGCGACGAATGGTATCGCCATTCATAGACATTCAACAATAGTTGTTTGTGCAGTCATTTCTTATTTTGTTTTATTTACTTGTAAGCTTAAAGGTATCGCGACTTTAATGCCAAGTCCAAACACCTATGGCACAACATTTGTGCATGCATTTCTGCATGCATGCTCGAAGCGGATTTATTGAATCGACCGGTGAGGATCGTGTCACATCTTTATTCACATAAACAGCCCAACCTTGTTGATATTTGCACAATGTTCTCTCCGTTGGAAGGAGATGTCCCTGGTTTGATTCCAGACCTTTCCATTGGACCCCTCAGTACGCACTCCGAATGTGGGAATGTTCTGCGGTAGCACATGCGCAGTTCTTACCAGAGCGCCTCTCGCATCGTAGAGAATGTGCAAAAGCGGTTCGCTAAAACCTCTATTGTTCTCGGAGCAATCAACAAGAATCCACTAAAAATCGAATATTGCACACTTATTGGAGGAAGAGCGATAATAAGATGCTTGTGACTGGAGCACGGTTGATATTTCTTGTGCTGTCAGAGTATAGTATCACCATCATCATCACCATCATCATCATCATCATCGTCATTATCATTATCATGTCTCTTTATGATGAAGTCGATACTTTTAATCCGCTTTAAGAAGTTTTCCACGCTCTTAATCAGATCCTTGGAGAAATTGCCACCAGCCGGTTGTTGATTTTATGTTCTAGTGAAAGTTTTATGTGGCAAAAGCAGTCTGAGACTGAACCAACACTAAGTGTCATACCCTCCATACCAGTCAGCTAATTGGGGGCATTATACACTTTTGAAAACCCTCATCGAGCAAAATTGGTGACCCCCATTGCTTGGACAAGAAGCGCGTGATTGAATCGAGTCTTCTCCGCAACGAGGGCGCAATCCTCGTGTCCAATACAGGCTCGGAAAACGGGTCCAAACAATGGAGGGCTCGGCTACTTGTCGCAGCAGCTATGCGATGGCGCGCATTTTCGAAAAAAAAAAAGGTCATTTAGGTAGCCTTCGAAACAAATTAGATTGAAAACTAAAGTCGCGAGGGCAAATGCAAAATCGAAATACCGATTAATCGAGATACCAGGTTTTCACTCAGTCACTCTGGATTCATCCAGACAAAATGTCGCATCAATTATATTACCAGCTGTCCTTTCTGGTAGCTTTCCGGCTGTGACATATATACCAGAAGAGGCAAGCTACAGATATGACGGATTATATAAGAAACTGAGAGATTACGTTTCTTTGCTTAATAGAAGTCGTTTAAGATATTTACTGTTCCTGCGTAAGGTTACAAACGCAGCTGTTGACACATCACTTTTATATAAGCACCCCTTGCTTTCATGCCTCCTCTGAATCGAGTCGCTCTGAGTACTCTTTTTATTTTTGGTTTTGTTTCATTTACAGAAACGCAACTCTTATAAAGCAAGCTAGATCAATCTGCCATACATAGCTTTTTTGTTTTGTGGTATGACCATTTTATGACGAGCAATCAAGCTCCTAGTGCGTGAATGAATATGCGTTTGCATGTATCTTTTCTTCTTTGTATATGTGTTACACTATTCCTCTAATAGTCTACCCTGTTTAGGCTTTGTTCTGTTTCTGGACACATCAAATAAAGATTAGTATTATCCTCATCGAAGACGGGCCCGGTTAGCCACACTTGATCCACTGCAGTGCAAGGGGGCCAGTAGTCTACAAAATTTAGCGCCTTGTCTCAAACCGACTTCAGGGATATCTCTTAAACGAAATGGGGACATCTTGCTTCAAGAGATACGCTAGTGAAGGCCAGCTTGAAGCTGAAATTTGACTATGATTGCTGCCGCAGCAACGATAACACTTTTCAGGCCTCAGTAGCATTAGAAACAACAGGGCGCCAAGACGAAACTCCTGACAGCACATTTTGCCCCGTGGTGTCAGCTTTAATCTTGAAGCTGACACACTGGCCGAACCACCATCTAGTGATGTTGAAATAGTAGACAGTTGGGGCAAAATATTTTTTGTAGCGCTTGCATTATTTGTTTTTGTCTAAGAGCCAGTTTTTTTTAGGCATCCTAGTGTTTTTTGGAAAAAATGGACCGCGTTTGCTTGTTTGTTTGCGTGCAAAAGTGAACAATAAATCGTTGATTGCTTAGGTTTTCACTTTTTAAATGTAATGCTAGTAGTTGTACGACCGGATGCATGAGCTTTGAAGCGTGCAGCCATTTGACTGCGAAGCTTATGCGAATGTCACTAGAACGAATCTCTTACGCTCGAGGACTCATTGAAGCACGCGCGTACTGTTACGCTGTCCACGCAACAATACGTCGCAGAAAAAAATAATAAAGAGCAGAGTCTGTTCACCCCCTCCACTAAACCACCAGTGCGGCTGCGATCTAGAGCTCACGAGAAGCTGCCGGTTCACCATAGCCACGCTGATGGCTGACAAAGCAGAAGACATGCGCGGAGTACCAGACACGGTAGGGTTCGGTTAGTTGTCGGCTTAACAGCCGCCATTGCTGACCCGACACAGGCCACCATCGCATGCTTGTCGAGCTATTGGTTATCACGAGCCCGAATCGAGGCGCGTCACGCAACGACCGGGTCCGGATCTATGATGCCGCATACAGGTGCCGTCACTCGGCGGTACTGCTACCGCCCATGCTACGTCATCAGGTTTTGCGAAGCGAGATTGGTGGACATCCGCGCTCTTCTCCTTGAAGTCACTACCAAGCAACCGAAAGGTTTCCCCGTCAATGGCGTTGCCAGCGATGCGACCTTGAAGTTCCAATCGCCGGTAAACTAGCAGTCAAGCTAGAAAACGTTCCAACTGAATATATTTCCACGCCTCCTTTAAGAGCTTACTGTTGTCCGATTCAAAGTTGTAAACATTTCGTAGATATCAACGAGAAAATGGCGGCCAGCAAAGCCTGCTATGGATCAAGATTAGCGGATCAGTGGCGTCCAATACAAGAAACGAATCCCATTTTATGAATGAAACTTCGCTCAACAATGTATGCCTTTAATCAGATCATGTCAAGTTCTGAAACTTGGCACCTGTAGTCCTAAACGCTAGTACAACAAATTGGGTGAAGACTGCGTTTCGTCTACTTTATTTTTGAGGTGATGAAAACACTGGCTGCATTTTCTCCAAACACCCGACACCTTTGATGTAGATATATAATATGTATTTTATTCTTCCTTATACCCGATTTCCCAGAGTGGGTTAAAGCTGATGCTCTACAACTGAAACATTTTTCAGCCCCATAATTTGGTCTTGTTTACGCACTAGGAAAAATATTCGGAAGAAACGCAGCGGGTGTAAGGAGATTCAGCGATATCATAATAATGAACCAAAATAATATACTTTTTTCCTGCAGGGAAATGCACGTATAGAATTACTCCGTTCGCAGATGGCGAGCGACTAAACCTGATTGATCCGTGCCAAAGTTGGCAGAACAAAAGTGGAATCAAAACTATTTACAGTCTTGAGGTGGTGCCTGTTGCTGCATTTTGTTTTGAGCTGCAATACTTAAACAAATGCAACATTTACCTTAGAGCCAGACGAAACGCAGTTTTTTCTATAAGTTTTGAAACACAACTACACAACGTAGAGCTATAGCTACTATAGACGGAGCAAGTCGTCGCTGTACGATACATAATTTAATCTATATATGATACATAATTGAAAACTGACCTCCGAAATAAACACTGCAATTTTTTTCCTCTTGTGTTTGTTTATACCGCCATCATTAAATATCTTATTGCTGCAGCGTGCAAATCGGCACTAGAGGATATTACCCTCGTTACACAAGCTACCCAAAAGCAATGAAAGGATATCATTTTGATGATGCTCTGTTTCTCCTTCATATTCAAAAAATTTTCAGCACCCCCGATCAAAAAAACAAAACACAAACAGACTAAATGTGCGAATGATGAACTCCAAAACAATTACCCATCGCTTATTATTCCTCTTTATTTTCGGTGTTATTGCTTTTCCAATGCACTCTGATTCTGTTTTATGACTCTTCTACATCCCTGGTTACTTCAGAACAAAAAATTGGAAAGACGATAACAACTTCCTGTAACGCCGAATTAGAGCGCAGTCTCTGAGGAGGAGGAGGAGGAGGGTACCGAGGGGAGTGGTATTCCCCTACCCCTCATCCGTACCTTCTCCTCCTCCTCTCCTCCCATGCTCCTCCCCTCGTCCTCTGCTTCTCCTGCTCTCCTCCCTGCTTTTCTCTTGAGGTACCCTCGATCTTGCGATATACCGTGCCAAACAATCTGCGAACGAGATTTATTTATATACACTTGGTATTCTCGCCCACCGCTTCGTCCGGAGAAAGGAAATGTAGTTCTCACATCTGGGAGGCTTCCACTCTGTCTGAGTGCCTTGGCCGGTGCCAGGAACATGAGACGTTAGGATCATAGGCGGGAGAACGAAACAGCGTTGAAGTCAACACTTTGACGAAGCACGTGATACTCTTCGATGTCATCTCACTTGCAATGTCGACTCCGTCGAGGACTGCTCGGCGTTTTTGATTGAGCGTGCTCCCCCGAAGGTGGCACAGCAGAACAGCGAGTGCGCACGTCCCTCCGGGCCAATGGAATGTCTTCCTGCATGACTGATAAGCAGTTCTTCTCTCTGTCACGCACGCAAACATTCGAAAGTGACTGCCGTTGCTGTCGACAGATACAGAGCAACCGCGAGCAAGCCGTTGCAGACCTTGGCCGCACAGAATACCTTACGCCACCTTCGTCTGACGTGCCGTGCAGAGAACCGACTGGGCACAGCACAGAGCCTGCACCCATGTAGATGGCCTGGCTTGGATAACGAGAGTACACCACGTTTTCAGACGGGCCTCTACGGGATTTATCAATAATGATATCACTTACCAGCACAACGGGTAATGGCATCTGTCCTACTCCTCCTCCTCCTTCCTCCCCCTCCTCCTCCTCCTCCTCCTCCCCGCGCGTTGCATCACGGGGACGTTTCTCGGAGCACGGAACGCGCCGTTACGGCGCCGACGCCGACGGCGACGCCGACGCCGCCCAAGCCGGAAACGGGCGCCCAAGAGCTGCGCTACCAAAAAGCGCTACTTATTTCTGTCACCCCAGCAAAGTCATTTGATGCACCAATAATGTGAATGTATCTGC